>WWET01000319.1:615645-626552 GCA_011038615.1 Limnodynastes dumerilii
GTGTGTGTGTATATATACAGTATATATATATATATATATATATATATATATATATAACTAGATAGATGTTATAAATGTTATATAGCTTGGATTCCGCATAGTTCAAGGTTGGCAATAAATAACATGTATCAGTAAGCACTAACCAAATACTTTCTCTTTGATGTCTTACCCCAATATTATGGCTATTTAATCCTGTCGTGAAATAAACCTGACAACAATCATTTCCTTTATATACTGTAATCAGGTGAAAACCTTGCTTTAGGTTAGGGATCACTTACACTCCTTTCCTGTATTTTTTTTACCAGTCAGAGAGTGATGGCAACAGTTATTACACTGACTGAAATTCCTACAGTTGAATTTGGAGCTTATCATTGACTCATATTGTGTTGGACGGATGATAGCATAAACATTTCTGAAAATGAAAAACCAATATTATTATTATTATTATTATTATTGTTACCTAAACCAGTGGTTGACATTTTAGAAAATAGTTTCCTTTAGTTTTGTGTTATATGATTTTCTCAAGATACGCATAGCGGGTGGGTATAGGCATTTTAATTATCCAGTAATTACTTGTCTAAGCCTTATGTACAATTCAGTATTCTGCACACACAGAGTTGTATTAGGTATTCTTATGGTAGGCTACTGGCCACTGAAATGCATTCTACATACAGGAGTGGAAGCTGCACTCCTGTGTGTAGGGTTTTTCATGCCACATTCCATCCGTTAGCCTCCGAGTCTATCGTACAAATTTAGCACTTATTCCTGGATCAGACACATGATTACAAATTTTCTTTTTACTATTTTTCTTGATGAAATTGTTGCTAGATTCAGCTTTCCATTCTGAAATGCTTCAATTACAGGGAACATCACCCGTCATACATTATTTTAGAACCAAATGTAATAACTAATGAGCAGTATAATAAAATATATTGTCACTCCAGAACAGTATATTGGATGATATACACATTGATATGAACAGGAGTATAATTTGTGCCTCTGTTGCAGAAAGACCTGATAGTACTATATGATCTACACAGAGTGATGGCCGTTGATGCTTTGGTTTCTTCCCATCCACTCACATCAAATGAAGATGAAGTGAACTCTCCAGCAGAAATAAGTCAACAATTTGATGCCATAGCCTATAGTAAGGTGAGATAGCTTCTACAGGGGATGAAGATGATACAAGCTGTACAGATGTTTCTTTAGCAATGAAAAATGTCTCTTATGTATGTTTACATTTGCTTTCATACATAGATAATAATTGATAATAATGTGTCCTAAAATTAATATATAATGGCATTTTATTTCCTTTGGGTCATATTGCTCATGGGCCATGCCATAATTACTTTTATTGCACAAAAACAAAACAGCAAAACCTCCTTGGCAGAGAAAGTCAGATTGTCATTTGAACTATGTAACAGAGAGACAGTCTGACAGCATTGGAACATTATTTTATTGGCTGAAGGGGAATCCAGAAGATTAGGGGTGTTTTTTAAATATATGTTTCGCATAATGGGCAGAAGTCTTTATAATTATACTTGGACCACTGAGACGGCACCATTGCCAGTCAAGGAATTTCCCTGGCTCATGCGCCATGTCATAGGACAAGTATACTGTGTTTGGATCTATGAAAGCAGCGTGAGTGAATATCCAATACCAGATTCTCATTGTATCCACACATCTGTGAGAGCGCTTCTTGGGTAACCATCATTTGCACAGACTTCCAGCATAAGAACCCTACCTTAACTGTCAAAGTCTGTTCATGGTTTGAATGTCTGTATCAATCATTAGCCTTTTAGTGCACCTATAATTAGAGAATTTGACAGCAGAAATGAAGCACATGGCCCATCTAGTCTGCCCTTTGCACCCACCCACCACCCTTCCTGTGAAGCAACCCTTCCTCAAAGTTCCCCTGAACCCACAACCCTCCAGTTATTATACAGAGAACACTTGTCACTGACCCCCCTGAAGTCACACATACACTAGGGTGGAAGGAAACAGCAGCATCCAGAGGAAACCCACGCAGACACGGGGAGAACATGCAAACTCTACACATTGCCACCATGCTGCCTACCATCACTGTTAATTTAAATACAAAGCTCTTTCCATGTACGAGTGCAACCGGCTGGGAAACTGTCAGAAGTGTCTTTTATTTGATGTCTACGTTGAGTAGATTGTGATCAGATTGCTCATATGCGTTTACATGCACAGGCTTCCAAACCTGAGATTTTCTGATCTGACCTCACTCAAATCTGTCTGCGGTCCATAGCTATTTGAGGTCTCAAAGTATTTTTTATTATTACTATTTATAAAAATCAAGTCTCCCTTACATTCTGGAGAGTTGGCAACTGTGCTTCTACTCTTGCAAACTATTGTGTCCAAAAAGAAACCTAGGTGCACATTCACAGATGAAAACACAGGATTTCCAAAGCTGGAGCTGTTATTACCAGTTTGGTGCCTTAGACAAGATTTCAGCTGGTGCCAAACCCGCCCCCAAGACTGTTGGGCGTCTCTCTGGAAGAATAATGACATAAGCATATTCACCTACAAAGCCAATGACTTTAAATAAAGTATAAATCAAATATAAATAACTGCAGATGTGTTAACACACTTTTCATTTATTTTAAATAATTTTTATTTTTATTTTAGGGAGCATCAGTACTTCGCATGTTGTCTTCATTCCTCACTGAGCCTCTGTTTGTGACAGGACTGAGTGTAAGTAAAACCTAAGTACACTACACTACAACACTACACAATATTTCCTTATTAGTTATAGCTAAGTTTGTTATAATTTGTGCATATATTAATAATAATCTTTGACTGCTCAGTTTCCATTATAATACGTGGCTTGTGATATTTTAGTCAGATCTTATTCTCATAATTGATTCATGGAATGCAGTTGCTGGTACGAATGGTCCGTTTGAGACAATGAAAGCTTTATTTTGGTTGTATCATAAAATTTACATTCCAGAATTGGTGCAATTTCTTATTTGGACAAGGTACCCGTTCTGGTTAGGCTGCAGGACACAAAGGGTTAGGGTTAGGCTCCAGAGAGGGGAGGATTAAGGTTAGGCTGCAGAACAATGATAGTTAGGATTAGGGGAGGGCTAAGATTAGGCTGCGGGACAACAATGGTTAGGGTTAGTCTATGGAAAGGGGAGGGTTGGTTAAGGTTAGGCTGTGGAGAAGGGAAATGATAAGGTTAGGGAAGGGTTAGGTAGGGGACAGCTAGGGTTGGTAAAAGAAAATTGACTATTTGCCGTTGCTGTCTTCAAAAACCCTGCCGTTGTGGGAGCCATCTTTTCTAAGGGCAGATTAGTGAAAACTGGTATATAAATTCATATGGATGGACAATTATTTTACATTTATAAAATATAACTGTTTAAAATGTGTTGGAGCACCCATTACTTACCTTAAACAATCCCCTGCCCCATGAGATTCACTCCCCTTCCCCACCTCTTATCCAGTCAGGTGGCGACCCCCCCCACACCCCTTTGTTTTTTTTGTTTTTTTAGCTTTCTAAGGTTTTCATCACCTACATCTCTTGAATTTATACATATTACTGTAAGACGTTATGTGGGTGTTAAAAAAACCTCAAAAATAACATCTCATCTCGGTTGTTTAAATACTGTTAATGTTAATCTGAAATGATTATACTTTCACTTTCACCTGTATTTCAACTCATGTATATATAATGTACATCTCACTATATTCTGCTCTTGCTTTTGAATAAATTTGAGTTATAAAAATAAAAAAATGTTGGAGCAAATGAAAATGTGTTTAAAAAAACCTGTTTATACTGTTTCTCAGCTCTGTAACAGTCTATATGTAAATGTTTTTTATAGACATATCTGAGGGCTTTTGAATATGATAACACAGTGTATGAAGACCTGTGGACTCACTTACAGTGGGTAAGTTATGATACCTGTGCTATAAGCAACATATAGAACTGTTAGATATAATGTTTATCTCCTTAATCATTATTAGTGCAAGTTAGACCCGTGGTTCTACTCAATCTGACAATGAAACTTCTTTGAAGCTTCTTTAATTCTTCAATGAAGCCTCTAATGAGGAGAAATGTAGGCATTCCTTTAGAAAGTAATCATATTTTGAATTGAGATTCACTGATGCCCGTCTTTTGGTTTTGGATCTGTATTTTTTTGCAAAAATTGCTACAAAATGCTAAAATCGCATAATTTGGCTCTATATTGTTCCTATATGATTATTAAACCCATTAACAATATATTCTAGTTAATTTTGAGGACCTCACAGGTAACAATATTATTTTCATATCATGTGTCCAGCTCCCCCCAGTATTCATCTTACTTACCTTAGTTGCGTCTCTCCTTCTTCCGCGCTGCTTTGTCCGCCGACGAATGCCAAAACCCTGCGAGATCAAACGTGGGATTTGGACGTTCGACCTCGGTGACGTCATCAAAGGCGCGCGGAGATCCAAGCTCCGACAGAAGTCACTTTATGATTGCCGCACAAATCTGTCCACAAAAAAAGACAATGGCTCACACACTGAGGTTGGGCAGAGCACAACCACAGTATAGCAGTGCCCCTATACAGTACACAGCCCCACATGGCAGCACCTTGTCACACAGCACCACTCCCCCCAGTATCCCCATCATGTGTCCAGCTCTCCCCAGCAAACCCCATCATGTGTCCAGACTGTGTCCAGCTTCCCCACCAGCAAAACCCCATCATGTGTCCAGCTTCCCCACCAGCAAAACCCCATCATGTGTCCAGCTTCCCCACCAGCAAAACCCCATCATGTGTCCAGCTTCCCCACCAGCAAAACCCCATCATGTGTCCAGCTTCCCCACCAGCAAAACCCCATCATGTGTCCAGCTTCCCCACCAGCAAAACCCCATCATGTGTCCAGCTTCCCCACCAGCAAAACCCCATCATGTGTCCAGCTTCCCCACCAGCAAAACCCCATCATGTGTCCAGCTTCCCCACCAGCAAAACCCCATCATGTGTCCAGCTTCCCCACCAGCAAAACCCCATCATGTGTCCAGCTTCCCCACCAGCAAAACCCCATCATGTGTCCAGCTTCCCCACCAGCAAAACCCCATCATGTGTCCAGCTTCCCCACCAGCAAAACCCCATCATGTGTCCAGCTTCCCCACCAGCAAAACCCCATCATGTGTCCAGCTTCCCCACCAGCAAAACCCCATCATGTGTCCAGCTTCCCCACCAGCAAAACCCCATCATGTGTCCAGCTTCCCCACCAGCAAAACCCCATCATGTGTCCAGCTTCCCCACCAGCAAAACCCCATCATGTGTCCAGCTTCCCCACCAGCAAAACCCCATCATGTGTCCAGCTTCCCCACCAGCAAAACCCCATCATGTGTCCAGCTTCCCCACCAGCAAAACCCCATCATGTGTCCAGCTTCCCCACCAGCAAAACCCCATCATGTGTCCAGCTTCCCCACCAGCAAAACCCCATCATGTGTCCAGCTTCCCCACCAGCAAAACCCCATCATGTGTCCAGCTTCCCCACCAGCAAAACCCCATCATGTGTCCAGCTTCCCCACCAGCAAAACCCCATCATGTGTCCAGCTTCCCCGCCAGCAAAACCCCTTACTTACCTTTGCCGCGTCCTCTCTCCTACATCTTCCGTCCTGTGCTGCATCCTCCGTGTTGCAAAGCCTCAAAACCCTGCGAGATCGGACAGGGCTTTTGAGGCGCGAGGGAAGATCCAAGTGGGTTCGGTTCTCTGAGAACCGAGCCTGCACATCTCTAATTCTGAACTCCCCTGTTACTTCCCTCTCTCGTGTGTAACAAGTGTGACTTACACTGTCATAAGGCAGCCTTAAGGTACACTTGCAGACCAGCAGCCTGTCTGACCTTTGATCCACTCATTTTTGGGTTGTGACACCCACACTGTACAATTAACATGCCTCCCCCCGTCCACCTTAGCAGGCAGAGGAGAAGCACAGCCCCTTTGATCCTAAAAGCCATTATATAGAACTAAGCCCTTCTAGCCATGCATGCAAGACTTATTCCGTGCTGATGCGTCCATCAGTCCTAAGTCAGATGTCCATGTTTGTGAATTAGTCGGCCATGATTTCAGTAGGATTTAAGATTTTATTTTTTTACATTTTAGGCTGGGTTTTTTCAAAGTGGATGGTAATTTTAACGACACTTTTAGGGCGATTTTTTTGTAATTTTTAGAATCGACGTTTAGCACATCCAGCAATTTGTATGTTCTGACTTTTAAATTAAAACAAGAGTTGTTAAGAAGGAAAATATGAATGCTTAGTTAAGGAAGCCCTATGGCACTATTAGGAGCCATAAGGTTCCTAAAAATGGGGGCAGGTTGGGGGCCAGGGCAGATGAGTTAGGTGCCGAAACTGCCGCAACTAACTCATTCTCCTCTGTGACTACAGTCCAATGTGCTTAGTTACCTTTTCATTTTACTAAAAACTATTACTTTGTTTACTATCAATCTGACATTTAATCTATGTTTACTATCAATTTGACTTTTAATGCAATATTTCCTACTTCATTTTTTACTAGGCCGTTAATAATCAATCTTCAGTAACGCTTCCTAGGAGTGTGAAAGACATCATGAACACATGGGTGTTGCAAATGGGATTTCCAGTTGTGACAATAGATACAACAGTTGGAACTCTACATCAGCAACACTTCCTTTTGGATCCAGAATCAAACGTAACTCGTCCATCAGACTTTAAGTAAGATACTAATTAATTATTATACAATCAGCAGAATGTGAAATAATAGAGAAAGCGCTAAGATCCATCTTAAATTGGGAGAATAAATATAATTAACAGACTCATAGAGCAATTAGGACAAAAGGCCAGCGTTAAAATACATTGGGCTTGGATTCATACATAAGAATTATGCAGTACCATTATATCCGCAATGGAGCACAGCCAACCGATGCTGCATTCCATGGAGATCTGAGCCATCACATGTTAGGCATGTCCACCCCCTATGCGTAGGAGATACATATGGGGCATAGGCATAAGCATTGTATTGTAAGGGCTTGGCTAATCCCTTACTTACGAATTATATTCCGCACGGAAGGGTTTCTGTGAGGAATACTTAAGGTAGACTTAAGATCCACAATCCGTGTGTAAAAGAGCAGGGGGAGGTCGCACTACTCTCCTACATCCAGGGCTGTGGATCACCAACTGCATTGGCTTCTGCAGTAAAGTAAATGGAAAGAATAGAATGTTCTACATACATAGATCATTCAAGTCTGGGAACAGAAATTACAGACTACATAGAGGGAATAATATGTTCATTGTAGGATAGGTTAGAGTAATAGAGGCTGATTCAGAGATGCGATTACGAAAAGATCGCAAATATACGCATCTAAGGTTAAGATCTTAGCAGGTTCCAGCCCACTGCATAAACAGTCACTCCCCTTGCAAACAGCAGTGGATCTTAAAGTTAGACCACCATTGACTAACCCTAACTCTGCGCCGTCAGTTGAGATCTTAAGTGACGTAGTAGCGTATATTTAAAATCCCAAGTGTCAGCCCGCGCCCACTTTCCCTCATTTCCCTGCCTCCCCCGCCCATTTCCATGCAAATCCTTAAGATCTTAAAGAATCGCAGCACTTAAGATCTTAAGTGCTTGTGATCGATTCACACTTGCGATCTTAGCGAATTTACGCTCCTAACCGCTACGTACATGGCGTTGCACTATTACTACGCATGCGCAGTAATGCGAATTTTCTAAGATCCTAAATATACGCTCCTAAATGCCGTGGAAATCGTATCTCTGAATCAGCCCCATAGAGCTTAAATTCCTATGGAAAAGTGACAGAGATATTATTCTCCTGAACAAGGCAGTTTAGAGAAATACAGTTCTTAGCTCTGACCATAGATTGGTGGAACACGTCAGTGGAGCCATAAGTGCTTATTCTGCATACATGGAGTGCCATATTCCACGTATCTGCTTAGACCAAGCTATTAAAATGATTAACAAGTGGGACAGATATGTGGGGTCTGATTCAGACTTAAGAGCGAGCTTAAAATTAAGAGAGGAAAGTTACTCCTGGGCTAAACCATGTTGATTGCAGGGGAGTCATATTTCATCTGTTGCAAACAGCATTAGAGTTGAGTGGTAATAGTAAAGCTGGTCAGTATCTGTATGCAGTAAGCAATTCAAAGATATTTCCCTGCATGCAAATAATACAATTAACTTTCTTCTGATTCTTCCTGAAATCAACGTGGTTTTTCCCAGGTGTCACCTTCCTCTCTTATTTTCAATCTCTGAATCAGGGCCTTAATTTTAAGCTCCTTCTTAAGTCTGAATCAGGTCCATGGTGTTCCGAAAGAAGGTCTAACCAACCAGATAAGCCTGGTGACTGCGGACAGCATAAGAATGTGGAAGACAAAAAAAAGTCTAAAGGACAATGTCTGGCCTAATATAGGAGCACCGGGATAAAATGGTACATTAATGAATGAAAATGTAATGGTTTCCCACAGTATTTATTTGACACTAATGGGCTAGTGGTAGCAGAAGATTAAGATGTTTCACACTACAGAACAGATATTCTTCATTACTAATGAAATGTAGCTGTTTTATCCATTGAGATAATGTTTTGGTATTTACAGTAATTATATTCTGTCATAATCATTTCAGCTATTTATGGATTGTACCGATCACATTTGTTACCAGTAATTCCAGAGGAGCAGATTTCTGGCTACAACAACGGATAGGTATGCAGAGTACTGTGTATTTCATTTCCAATAATCAACAATCAAATACATATACGTCTGTGTCATGTGCTGTCATTACAGTTATATGTGATAATATTTGCTTCATGACCCTATTTCCAGCAAAACATCACTTAATTGTTCTTTCTTACATGTTCTCTGCTTAAAGGCTTTTGGTTTTCTTTTTAAACTTAGTCTGCTTCTATTTATTATAAAAAGCATGAGCACATTTCATGCATTATCACTATTTTATTCTGACATAGTATGAAAGCAATGATACAATTTACACAATATTGTGGGATCTCCCCAGATACTATTAGAAAACCATCTAATCCAGACCCGAAATTACGATTTTCCCGTTTTACATGTGTTCTGATCGAATTTTGTCCGTTTCTGGGTTCTGTGCATGTGAAGAACACAGATAGCCGCTGCGGAGGTTAGCGTACGGAACTGGTGATCCCCAACCTCGCACCCCCCTTCTCCCTGCTTTCCTATGTGTGGATTGGGGATCTGTCAATTTGTACTGTCATCTCAGTAATTAACTATATATAATAAGAATGGATCAGATTCAGAGCTTCAAATTGGTGGACATTTGTTTAATATGAAGGGAAGGCAAATAACATTTTATTCTCTATATGCAGAAAGAATATTTTTCTTTTGCTTATTGCACACAGATACTGACCAGCTTTAGACTTAGGCTAGGAAACATCTGCTCTCAACTCTAATACTATTGGCAGCAGATGAAATTTACCTTCCTTGTAATTCAAAATGGCTTTGTCCAGGTGTATCTTGTCCAGGGTTGCCGACTTTTTAGAGCTTCCCTCCGGGAGATTCCAGAGGGAAGCCATTGATATCTTCAAGGGGCGGGGCTTAATGACGTGATTTATACATATTGCGTCATTTAGCCCTGCCCCTGTCAATCACTCCTGTATTTTCTAGCGTTTCAGGGGATGGACGGGGCTTGATGACATCATCAAGCCCCGCACATCCCTAGTAACGCTAGGAATTACAGAAGTAATTGCTGGCTGGTGGGGCTTGCGGGAGATTTGCCGGTTCTCCTGGGATACCAGGAGAACTGCCCACATTTCGTGAGTCTCCCGGATATTCCGAAAGAGTCAGCAATCCTGATCTTGCCAACTAAAATTACTCTTTTTTTTATAAACGTTGGATATGTTCTTATTTTTGCCGAAATACATGTTCCTGGGATCAGTTTCGAGAGTGGGACAGGAAGGTAAAAAGTGATTCTGCTACAAGGCAGGGAGGAAGTATGCAGGTAGAATGTAGTCTTTTGCCCTGTCCCCATTTTATATGAGGATGACGAGGAAGTTTTAAGTTAGATGTGAATTGTCATATATTAGGCCTTACCTCGACTGCATGGAAGCCTGGATCCAGCGGGCCATTATAATTATAATAAAAATGATGATTATTATTGATAATAACAGCTGCAATTTATTTCTATTTAAGACAGACTTGATGAATTTAAAACAACTGCAGACACCTGGCTCCTGGCAAACATCAATGTGACAGGATACTTCAGGGTTAACTATGATGATGGAAATTGGAACAAATTGATAGCACAGCTGAATGCAGATTTATCAGTGAGTATTGGCAGTTAATATTGGGACAAAAAAGGATCTGCTCAGGATCTGCAAGATTCTGGCCATTAATGTTCTGCTTTGCTTAAAACTCCACTCACGTTCAGTTACAACCCTCCTCTTTTGCAACCCTTCAATCAGTATATCCCTACAAAATCTGTGCACTTGGCAGAATCAATTAGAATAAACACGACCCTAAAATGTTATCATGTGTTTGTTAAATGAGGAACTCACATAGAGGAAGGTACAGCAATACAATTCACATAACATAATATGCTTAATATGCAATTCACATAACACTATGCTTTTATATATAAAAGTAACAAAAATATCTTACCATGACATTTTTCAGAAATTATTGCAACTTTACTCAATCAAATTTCATTTGAAGCTTTGATAATAAGTACAGTTATATGTAAAAGGTTAGTCAATATATAGGGATATATATATATATATATAATAATATGCTTTCAATTCACATAACACTATGCTTTTATATATAAAAGTAACAAAAATATCTTACCATGACATTTTTCAGAAATTATTGCAACTTTACTCAATCAAATTTCATTTGAAGCTTTGATAATAAGTACAGTTATGTTATATG
>WWET01000319.1:627163-675519 GCA_011038615.1 Limnodynastes dumerilii
CAGGGGTATATGATAGCCAGACCCCATGAAGAAAAATTCGAGTACCATATACCATATTATAATTCCCTTTTGAACCTACGTTGATATCGGTTCCTATAAATAAATAAAAGATGTAGATATATAGGTTTAATTATAGGGATATAGGAAATTATATATACTAGTCCCCACCCTCTCAGGTGTGGGGATAAGAAAATGATAATACCTCATTTCCCAGTCATATCAGACTTATCTCTACTGCATATAAATCTTAAATCATTGGACATCTGTTAAATTGTTAATATTATTTAAATATCTAAAGTAAAAAACCAGTACTCTTTTATAGAGTCTACATCATTTCATATCAAACATAAAGGGGCAGAGATTATAACCAATTGAGACAAGATAATATTACAGATAAGTACACAAATTTATATAATAATTGCAATACTAAATAAATTAGGAGCTATTCTAACTTATTTTGAAAAAACTTGCTTGTCAGGCGAAAGAAAGAGAAATAAATTGTTATAATACCAAAAAATAGGTGTGATGAAAGCTGGTATATCTCATTTAAGAAAAAATAAATAAAATAACCTATTCGGGCTTCTACTCAGTTATCTACGTATGTAATCCCTATATGGCTTGTATATATCCAGGCTGAGTGAATCCTGACCGGTAAGTACAGTGAAGACAGAGTCTGGAGAAATTAAAGCCGTGGGATATAAGAAGGGGGGGGTGTGTATATATGGGGGAGACTTGTGAAAACATGTAAGGGTTAGTATCCTGTGTCTCTAAACTCCACCACGTCATTGAGACCCTCCGGTACCAAAGATTGAAGTCTGAAAATCCAGAAGGCCTCTCTTTGGCAGAGTTTAGTGTACCTATCTCCCCCTCTATCCGTAAGAGCTATATGTTCGATGCCAACTATCGTGGCCAGATTCGGGTCGTGTAAATGATAAGACTTGAAGTGTTTGTACAATGTATGTGTTCCTAGGCTTTTAGAGATGTTCCTCCGATGCTCACGAAAGCGGTCTTTTAATTTTCTAGTGGTTCTGCCCACGTACTGCAGGCCACATGGGCACTGCAGCACGTAGATAACAAAACTAGTTTCACAGTCGATGTAACTCTGTATTGGGGCAGAAAAATCCCCAGAATGTGATTGGATACAGATGGTGTTATTCAGTATTTGGGAGCAGGTTAAACATATGTTCCTATTGCATTTATAGCAACCCTTCTTAATGTTACTATTTTGGGATTTTTTAGAGCCAGTTTTTATTCTACTTGGGGCCAGATAATTACCCAGGTTTTTATTTTTCTTATAGATAATATGGGGCTTTTCCCCCACCAAGGACACCAGATTAGGGTCCTGTTTTAATAAATAAAAATTGTTGTTGAGAATTCTACCAAGTTGCTTAGACTTACTATTATATTTGGTAATGAATGGTATCCGTTCCGAATGCATATCTAGTTCTGATTTCTCAGTCTTGTTTCTTCTCTCCCTGGGAATCAATAGATCTGTTCGATCTAGATTCTTAGCTCTATCAAGGGAATTTTGTAAGAGCTCATCTGGATAACCTCTGGTTTTGAAATTGTCCATTAATTCCCTAGCTTGAGACATAAATTCTCCATCATCCTCACAGTTCCGCCTAATGCGTGTGAGTTGGCCATAGGGTATATGTTTGACCCAAGGCCGATGGTTATTTTTTAATGTTTGCAATAAACCTGTTTCTTTAATGTCACTGCTCGACATTGTTATATATTAGATACTTAAAGGTGGTGAATACTACCTTTACCAATATTCTCCAAACCAATTGGTTTGATCTAGCGCTGTGGTTTTGCCTTTTATATTATTTTGCTATTACTTCTATCTCTGGATCATCCCTATTATCTCTTTATCTTGATAGTTATGGATAGCAGATTTGAACACTTAAGGCTGGATTTACTAAAGGCGATTTGTTGAAAAGTTGTGCATTGTTTAATAGCGATTTTGTAAGCTCTGGATTTACTAAGTTGTTCTCTCCTCTGAAATCGCATGAGTTTATGGGCTTTACAAATCGCATTAGTTTAAACAAATCATGCGATTTTTTTACATGCTAAACATACAAATTGTTGAATTTACTAAGGGGTTTGGAGCTGAAATCACTGCTAAACAGTCCAAAAATTTCCACAGTTGAAAGAGGTGCCTCAGGCTAGCGATTTTGTCCAAATCGCTAGTAAAAGGCATCTTTTCAATGCTGCAGCCTATAGTGACAGCGGCAGCATGCCAATGGTTAATGGCATACTGCCGCTTATGCTACTGTACCCCGTAACTCTAACATACTACCTATGCCCCCCTACATATAAAGATTAACTGCCCCGTTCTAAATTAATAATTAAATAAATTCCCGAACCCAAAAAATCATTATCTATTGTCCCGCTACTGATTAATCCTTAAAGCATGGGCCATAGTATATCTCACCTACGTACCGATACTTTTTAAAATACGGCATGTCTTTTAGTTAAAAACTCACTAATGGGCCGAAACAGAACAAATAATTCACATGCCCTATTGGAAATATAACATGTGCCACAAATCAAAGTCCTGTAAAAAATCTGCCCCTTAGAATAATAATTATAAACATATGATACACTCAAAAAATATCCACATTAAAAAGCATATTCTACTCACTGTTCTGTAGTGTAGTGATGCTACAGGTGAAAGGGGTAACAGCGGCTCCGGGTCTTCTTCTGTCTGTTGATTGCAGACAGGTCCGGCTCGTTCCTTGTCCCGGCGGAGAATAACTCATCACATTGCCCCGACTGTCTTCATAACCTCGGCCGGGCCTAGAGGTTTTAAGAGAGTGTTGTGAAATGTGAAGTCCCAGAATGGTCTAACAGCATAGGCATGGCTAATACCTGACTAAGCATGCTGAGATTTAGTTTAATGACACACAGTAATTCATAGGTTGGTCAGGATTTTTACACTTATTTAAAATGCATTATATAAGGCAGAGACCCAGTCCTCATGCTTGACAGGTACTTATGGTGGTTTTCTTTAATAGGGCAAAGCTCTAGATCTTGCCTTCAGTTTTCCAGTTCCAGTTTAGGCTCATCATACAAAGTCTACTTACGAAGCTTTACAACCAAAAAAACAAACAGTGCAATTAACTGTTAGATTCCATCACTACATTTGAAGGTCAATTACTCACAATCTATTTTTCAGAATGGCAGTCACATTAATTATCTGTTGTCAGGGAATTACAGACAGAAATCTTATATCTTTTAGGAGGTATTACAGTCAAATTTTAATTGAAACATTATGATTTTAATTAGGCAAAATCATTTTTGTATGGAATTACTTTTTTTTATTTTTTTAAGTTTTTTTTTATTTTTTTGCCTTTTTTTAATTTCTAATGCCTACAAGTGCAGAAAACATCAATGATTTTGTGGCAAGCATGTATATTCATAGTAAACGTATGCATATTGTTACAGAAAATCTGTTTATCGATTATCATATTATGATTGAGCTGGTCAAAATGGGCAGGGGCAGGGCCAGATTAACAATAGTACGGATGGGACTATAGCCCCACGCCTATATCTGAAAATAGGCCCATCCAGAAATCCAAATAATATGATGACCGGTCGTCCAGCTGAATGCGTGGCTTCCAATTGCTGCACTCTTCCTGTGTTTTCCCATGCACCTCGGTCACTGCTCTCCTACTGAGCAGATCTGTGGTGTCATTAATATGTAAAATGGCCAATTGTGGAGTCGCTGCAGATGCTCTGCTGCAGCAGCTCCTCCCATCAGCAATTGTAGAGCATATATGTGCCTCATGAGTCCATAGGGAACTAAGTAATGTAAGAATTTGCTCCTTGTGCCATACAAGTCACATTAACGCATGGCTGGTCATGCCCAATCCAATGAGGCCTTTCAGCCACATGCCAATGTTACCCTTAATCCAGCCCTGGGCATGGCCTTGCTGTGGTTAGGATGACATTTTTAGCTTTTCGTTTTGATATATCCAGTCATAGAAGTGTGGTTCAATTAAATCACAATTAGCTAAGTTTTCTGAGTTTTCATCCTAATGAGCAACTTTTTGTCATGGCAAAGAAATTTTACTTTAAAACCCATGTGAACAAACACTCACCCTATTACAGACCCTCCAACATGACCCAATCCATTAGGTACATAATACTCTGCTCCTGAGTCAGCAGCTGTCACTCATCTGGTTTTAAAGAATTATTGAGTTTTTGAAAAACATTTTTCTCTTCAACACAGGTGGTTACCATAGTAACTGATAGCTGGAACCTAAGGAGCAGAGAATTTTGTACCTAATGGAATGGGTCATGTTGGAGGGTCTGCCATTATTCATGAATGTTCCATTAAGTTTAGTAATCTTTTTATTGAATGATTACATCTGTAATGTATAAATTGGGATTATATTAATCCATCAACAAAGATAAGAAGAACTACAAATAAAGGGCTATAAGTATTGATATAAGGATATGTTCTATTTTTCCTACAGGAATACATGAAAAAGCAGGTCACTCCATTATTTAAGTATTTTAAAGACCTGACTGGTAACTGGACTGAGAGACCAAAAACATTAACAGAACAGTAAGTAAACTGTGGCTAATGTGTATCCAGACTTGCAAGGTTTGCTCAGCTCCAGTATGTTTATAGGATTCCTCCTCACGTCCTCTCCAGCACAGCGGCTTCTGCATAGTACAAGAACACACAAGCCTCAGCAGCTCTGCTGACACCCCTGCATTACAACTGTTGAGCTTAGTAAATCAGCTGTCAGCTGGGGGGATCTGATAAATATTGTGCAAATCACATGGTAATTGTCCGCTCTGATATGTTACCAGTGTGTACTGTCCTACGATGCTACAGAATCATCTGAAACTGCATGGCATCATGAGATTTGATTTTTGTGATTTTAGTTTACATAATCAGCAATTACTGACACACGATCCTCACTGCAACATTTTCCCATTCATATTTCTGCATAAGGCCACCTTGTGGGTGAGCGTGTCATTGCAAAAAAGATTTATTTATAGTTTATAAAACCAATGGAAATTAGAGAGCAGTGTGTACAGGGGGATCATTAAGAAGGTTGGGGCTAGAATCTCTACTACAGATTTGACAAGATGTTGGATTGTCACTAAATGTTGCTAACAGGAAATTAGCTGAAACGGCTCCTGCATTGTACACAGTGTATTAGGCAGGAACCAGTGCAGCTTATTTCCATCAGGCTAATTTTCTACTGGTACCAATCAACATCTAAACACTCTCGATCTGATGTTGATTGAAATTTGCTTTGCATCACTAAACTGTTATTAGTTTTTTAATAGTCTTTATTTATTGTATTATTTTTCTTACAGATACAATGAAATAAATTCGGTCAGCGTTTCCTGCAGCTATGGAATCGAAGAATGTGGAGAGTTGGCAAGTAAACTATTCAGGGAATGGATGGAGACATCTCATAATGGGTATGTACGAGAAAAGAATCATAAAGATTCATAGGCGAATATATCAATAAAAAAACAAGAAAAGGAAAATGAAACTCCCTTTTATTTATAACTTTATAAATGGAATGTTTAACAGTAGAACTGGGTGGTGGGAATTCAAATGTTATTCTTGGACACTTATTGGGCTAAATCTAAACCTATACAATCATACTTGATATGTGATGGCTCTTACAATTTCACTGACGATTGCAAGTCCTGATGAGCATGGTGATCACATGCACACACTATACCATTTACCATCCGGGGCCAGAGTTACTAAGTTGCGGGTTTGAAAAAGTGGAGATGTTGCTCATAGCAACCAATCAGATTCTAGCTCTCATTTTCCATTTACATACTAGAGAATGTCAGCTAGAATCTGGTTGCTATTGGCAACATCTCCACTTTTCCAAACCCGCAGCTTAGTAAATCTGGCCCCAGATCTGAGATTATCTTGTCTCCTAATCACCTGCTGAAACAATCGTGACTCCATACACACTGTACAGATATATAACTATGCTGCACAGAATCTGCCAGAAATGTCGCCAGGCGGTCATACCTGCCATCGGTGAACATGATTTTTAGGATATTCATAAAACCAAATCATCAGATGTGACCTTTCCAATCACTAACAATTAAGATGGTGCCAGTGTACACACTTTGCTATATCTTTCCTAATGGTCTGGAATTGTATGATCAGTCTGATAATTGCACAGGAGTATATGCAAGATAAGGCTGTTGAGTACATTGCAGTTAGAAAAAATTACACAGCTACAACTACAAATGTACTATTCCAGCAAAGACTGAAGGGGACAAATTATATATAGTGTTATATAGTTAAATCCACAGCATTTAAACCAATTGCAGTATGAAATTGTACTTCTAAGAGGGCACACACCAAACAGTAAGAAAAGGGATATGGAAAAACACAATGACATAGAAGTTGAAAATAAACCATAGCGAATGAAATGTATATATATTGTTTTAGATATTACATAGTTAGATCCTGTTTAAACCAAACTATATCTCATGACTCAATATCCAAACTATACTTTAAATCATAGCCCTACCACTAAAATTAAAAATGCTGATTGAGATTTTATTTTCTCTGTGTGAGCAGCATCCATCCAAATCTAAGGACTACCATCTATTGCAATGCAGTAGCCAGAGGCGGATCAGATGAGTGGAACTTTGCATGGCAAGAATTCAAGAAGACTGACAATGCCCAGGAAGCAGACAAGCTGAGAGCAGCGTTGGCTTGCAGTAGGGAGCCCTGGATTCTCAATAGGTAAGAACTCGGAAATGTGATATGAAGATATTTGTGTATCCTCTGGAAAATGAAATTCACATGGAATTTTCCACTAAACAAGAGTGGGCCACCTTGAACTTTCTTCTATTATGCCGTGTCATTCTGTAGTCAGGACTGACTGGATTGGATAAATATCTGCTCCCCAAGACAGATGTATTTTAAAATATGTTAATGTCTGAATCCAACTCTTACTCATGCTCATGCAATTGTCATATTTTACATGTGTTCTATCATGTAGTCATAGTTGAGACCAGACAAAGCAAGACAAGCCTTGCAGGTTGCATATGTCTGTTCTCCAGCAAGCAAAACGATGGCTTCCCATTGATGCAACATTATGTCTTCTGTACTTAACAGGAAATAAACTATTTAGCTTTAGCAGAATATTTTCCAGGGTTGGCAGACTGGGCTGTTGTTACTGCTGCTGTTACTATTTATAGGAGTTACTATTGTAACTCCTATAAAACATTAAACAGTTATATTTAAACAGTGGCTGGACTCTTTCAGTTAACTCTGTAACAAACAAGCCAAATAACTTAAAATGCAGTTTATCAGGCACAAGCTGACCGGTGCCTAATTTTTAGATTTTGATTCTCTTACAGACTACTGGAGTATGCAATGGATCCCCTCAAAATCCGAAGACAAGACAGCGTGTCCACAATTACCAATGTTGCTAATAACGTGGTAGGACAGAGTCTTGCATGGGATTTTGTAAGAGCCAGATGGTCAATATTCTTCACCCAGTAAGTGACTATAATTATGAAGGGATGTGGGTGTAAAATCAGCATTGGTGAATGAAGCTATTGTTTGTTAAATAGACGTTAAATAAGAGTGCATGATACGCCTCATCATCATTTCAAAAATGTAGTGTCTGAAAAATGGAGGGATGTAAGAGGTGCACTACAAGTAAGCTAATGGCATTAGTGAATATTAAATATGCAACAATGGATTGAGATACTGTAACATGTAAAAGTGCCAGTCCACACTATAGTACATCTGCTGCATAGTGTTTGATATTTATTCTTGTTGTATTTGCTTCCATAGATTTGGAGGATCTTCTTTCTCCTTTGGTAACCTGATTACAGGAGTGACTAGAAGATTCTCCACTGAATATGACCTGCAACAAGTAAGTACAGTAACTTATAGAGCAGAGATAACTTGGAAGTCTTTAGATACAACAATCCCTCGGTTTACACACTGTGTAGTCAGATCACTAGGTAGCAATTTGAGCTCTAGGCCTCCGAGATGTCACTAGTTTACAATTGATTGACTAAATAATGGTTAACCCACAAAACGTACTCATGTGCTTGTCACTGATAAATCTAATTTAGCTTTTGATAAACAGTATGTTCATCATAGAATTACATTTTTCTCACCAGCTGGAACAGTTTAAAAAGGACTATGAGAACGTGGGTTTTGGCACAGCCGCTCGTGCTTTGGAGCAGAGTATAGAGAGGACAAAATCCAACATTAAATGGGTAAACGAGAACAAAGCTTCAGTACAGAAGTGGTTTGAAGATGCAGTATAACATGAAGACTGCTGAACACTTCAGAAGAACACCTTTACAAGTCAATTGTGCCACCTAACATCTGCTTGTGGGTCTCCCAATCCACAACAAGACTGAAAGGATATGAATGATGTAACGTAATCCCCTCATCTAGAGCAATCTTCTATTACTTTCTATGACTTTCCTTTCTAATACATTTGAGGAGCCAATTTTGCCAATATGAATCCACTTTTATGTGTACACACCCTCTGGATGTAAAGACTTTGGCTATTCAATTTCCTTTTTATACTCAAAGCTTAAGTAATTTGTTGATATCAAAGGTAAAATTATGCCACTTCCTCCATTGTAAACCCAACTATGCCTACATTTTAGAGGACTCACTGCCTATTTTAGCAAGAAGGTTCTAAACCTTCCTTATGTAAGATCTCTTTTTATCTACTAATCATATTTGTTGCAAAGAACTACAGTAGTTACTTCAAGTATCAGAAGAAGGTAAATGTAGAAGAATATGTATAATCTCCAGAGCAGAGCAAATTTACCTTTATTATTAAAGTTAAACGTAATTCTGTGAAAAAGCAACTGTTTTGCATTCTGTAAAAATGTTAATTTGTTTTGTCATTAAAACAACGTCAGATTTTTTTTCTTTGAGTAGACTTCTATGCGCTTAGACGAATGCATGTTCCTATTAAACCTGCCCTATAGCAGATGCAAGAAGTAAATGTCCAGCATTTGTGTAACAAAACTAACACTATACTACATTTCCCTAGTTGTCACGGTTTGGAGAACAAATGGTATTAAAATTTATTTGGCGAGTAGTGTTACAGAGAAGGAAACTGATCACAAATTTTTTGAAGAAACTTTCTTTTAACTGAAAGAATTTTTGGGAAATAAAAATCTTTTCGGATTCACAGAAATCAGTCTCCTTAATTCTCAGAGACTCCATCACAGCAAACATCAATTTCATATAAATTACATATAATGTCCAGACACTCAGTATTGATAATGTGATGGCAATAAAGTTACTTATTCACTTAGAAATGATACAAAAAAAACTATATTATTAATTATTCATTAAAATTCACGTTTGCACTCAGAAATTTAATTATAGAGCTTACATTAGCAATCCAACACCAGTTTAATTGATATTTTACCTATAACAATCAATTTGATATTTCCCTCAGCTGATTTAGATATCAAAAACTGCATTTACCTATTAATAATAATAGAAGTTCGATAATTATGCCCTCAGGTCTATTTGTACAATCCCTAAACACTCTAAATATCAGTTTAATAAATGCAATTAAAACATCTCCATATCTTTTTCTAACTCCATTACAAAGTTTCTAAATGTCCAATATCATACTTTAGTTATAATTTAATAAGCAAACACATTAGCCCTTTTTATCATAAACACAATTGCACAGGGGGAAACCAGCGCTATATAAGCTGCAAGGCGGTAGGAGGAAAAAAGGGGTTCCTACTATCCCCTAACAGTAAAATACATATATAAAATAATATTCCTACTACCTATCTGCGCTTCTGTATCTATACCCGTTAAAATAAATGATAAAAACGGTCAATATCTTAAAATGAGATACCTATAAAAAAGTACACCAGTATGCAAAATATTACAAAATGAACCGTCAATCAAAGTCTCTATGCATTGTTTTTCAGCAATCGCTGTGCAGGCTAACAAAATAGAATCAGGTATAGTCTTCTTGATTAGGTTAGGTGGTACCGATACATCGATGACATTCTGTTCATCTAGGAAGGAGAAAAAGACTTGTTAGACAACTTTTGTAATCAATTGAATAATAACGATTTGAATATCGTTTTAACATATCATTGTAGCCAACAGTCAGTTAATTACTTAGATCTTACCATTCAGGTAGAGCAAGATTCATTGAGTACAACCACTTTTACCAAAACAACAGACTCTAATTCATTTATTCCGTTTGATAGTAATCATCATCCACTATGGTTACAGAGTATACCAAAAAGCCAATTTTTACGGATGAAGAGAAACTGCACTCATAATAAAGCAGCAGAAACCCATATAGATAGATTGACTAATCAATTCAAAGAGAAAGGGTATAATATCCACACAATTAATAGAGCTAAGGATCAAATGAGGGAATTAGACCAGTCAATGATCCTGAATCCAAGAAATAAAACTCCTAAGCAAGGTTTGAATAGTATTCCTTTTATTTCTGGTTTTAATAACCAATATAAACAGGTGGAACGTATTGTTAAAAAGCACTGGCACCTTCTAAATAAAGATAAAGAACTTGAAAAATATATTGACAAATATCCCAAGTTCGTGTACCGTAAGGCCCCAAATTTAAGAGATATTTTAGTTAGGAGCGCATTGCCCCCTAACAGCCAAAAAGGCCTGGTGAAATCTAAGGGCTTTTATCGCTGTGGAGCATGCGTTATGTGTAAAACAATAAAGGGCAATAGTACAAAAATTTAATCTTACATGTCTACATCTACTAATAAAGAGTATAAAATAAAAGATTTCATTACGTGTAATTCTAAGCATTGCATTTATCTATTAGAATGTCAGTGCCATAGACAATATGTTGGGAAAACTACCAGAGCGTTGAAAACGCGGTGGTCCGAGCATGTCAGGAACATTAAGAAGGGGATGACTAACCATTCAGTTCCCAATCATTTTAAGAATACACATAACTGTAATCCTACCTCAATTATTAAATTTTGTGGAATTAAAGTAGTAAAAGGAAATTGGAGGAAGAGAGATAGTGATACAGCATTAGCTCGGGCAGAAATGCAATTAATATATGAATTGGATACATTACACCAAAAAGGAATGAATACAGACTTTGAATTGAAGTGGTTCCTACAGTTTTTAAGTAGAATTTTAACGCTATATTTATATTTATATTTATATATATATATAACACTCATTTTTATGTTTGTGAATACATTTATTTTATTTTAGTTTACTAAGTTTAACTTTACAAATATTAAACATTTGTTAAAATTTTATTTAACATATATTGACATTTGTGTTAAACTAATAATGAGTATTAATAAACTAGACAAAAGTTACATATCACATAAATACACAAACATGTACCACCTACGCACCCTAGCTATACTGCATCAAGACGCTAAGAGACCAAGTGGCTGTTGGGCCTCTGACCACCCTTTTAAATCTCTGCATCAGGTTGTCTGCCTACCCCTGCGACTGTGGGACTGATTGCTACTGAATTTTTCACGCAGAGGTGTATGTGAGTACAACGTGGGCTTGCGCTACCTGCGGGCCGTGCCCGTGTCCTTAGGCAGGACCAGAAATATTCTACATCGCATTGCGGTCCTTGTGGCGCCGGGACTGTATTGCCATTGCGGATAGAGGTCCCTGCATCTTCGAAGGAGTTACCTACCAGTTGACATCTTCTTGTGCTGCTCCCCCACCCAGCCCCTGTGACCTGAAACCATATCACTGATTGTTGTTCGTGTTGGAGGGAGAGACGCCATCTACGCACCCTAGATATACTGCATCCAGACGTTGTCCCTCTCTCAAGTCTCTACTTCAGGCTGTCTGCCTACCCCTGCGACTGTGGGACTGATTGCTACTGAATTTTTCACGCAGAGGTGTATGTGAGTACAACGTGGGCTTGCGCTACCTGCGGGCCGTGCCCGTGTCCTTAGGCAGGACCAGAAATATTCTACATCGCATTGCGGTCCTTGTGGCGCCGGGACTGTATTGCCATTGCGGATAGAGGTCCCTGCATCTTTGAAGGAGTTACCTACCAGTTGACATCTTCTTGTGCTGTTCCCCCACCCAGCCCCTGTGACCTGAAACCATATCACTGATTGTTGTTCGTGTTGGAGGGAGAGACGCCATCTACGCACCCTAGATATACTGCATCCAGACGTTGTCCCTCTCTCAAGTCTCTACTTCAGGCTGTCTGCCTACCCCTGCGACTGTGGGACTGATTGCTACTGAATTTTTCACGCAGAGGTGTATGTGAGTACAACGTGGGCTTGCGCTACCTGCGGGCCGTGCCCGTGTCCTTAGGCAGGACCAGAAATATTCTACATCGCATTGCGGTCCTTGTGGCGCCGGGACTGTATTGCCATTGCGGATAGAGGTCCCTGCATCTTTGAAGGAGTTACCTACCAGTTGACATCTTCTTGTGCTGTTCCCCCACCCAGCCCCTGTGACCTGAAACCATATCACTGATTGTTGTTCGTGTTGGAGGGAGAGACGCCATCTACGCACCCTAGATATACTGCATCCAGACGTTGTCCCTCTCTCAAGTCTCTACTTCAGGCTGTCTGCCTACCCCTGCGACTGTGGGACTGATTGCTACTGAACTTTTCACGCAGAGGTATATGTGAGTACTCCGTGGGCTTGGGCTACCTGCGGGCCCTGGCTGTGCTAGAGACGTTTTCTTTTGTCAGTATAACTGCATAGACTAGATTGTACACTGCATACCTAGCTGGAGAGGCATAACTTGCACTTTAGGTACCATAGGTATTAACACTGTTGCCTTTGTTAAGTGTATTATCTCTGTACTTTGTGGGTGGTTATAGTTCTCCTTCCTGGGGACTGTATTTGTATATCTGTTGTTTGTCCTGCTCTACACGGTGACTCACCGTACACGGTTGACTTTTGTGCTGTTTGGGTATGAAAAGGTACATCGAGATAGCTACGTCTAGTGCACCTACTAAAATGGGTAAGACTCAGAAGGCATCTAATGTTAAAGGTCCCCTATCCCAACCTAAAATCCGTACCCCGCCTCCTAAGTCACCACCCCAGTCATCTGGGGAGTTAGAAATCCCAGCGATCTTTGACACACAACCTCCTTCTCCCTCGTTCTTGAAAGAGATGGCAAAAGAAATATCTAAATTCTCCTCCCACAAATTGATTTAGCCTTAGAGCAAAAACTAGACCAAAAATTTCAGAACCTGCAGGAGATCCTTTCGACCACAACCACGCAGGTTAATGTTAATACCAACCGGATTGAAGCCCTTGAACAAAGAGTAAGTGACTCAGAGGACATAATCACCACGCTCCAGAATACAGTGGTGTCTCAGTCTAAACTCCTAACATCCCTAACGGATAAAATGGAAGATATTGAGAATCGCAATAGGCGTAACAACCTGCGATTTATAGGCATCCCCGAAGTAGTGAAAGACAGGGACCTGTTGACATATTTGCAAACAGATCTATTTACGGCCCTGTCTTTGACCCCTGGTCATGCCAGTATGTCTATTGAGAGGGCTCACAGATTAGGACCTGCCCGCCAGGGTACAGATGAGAGACCAAGAGCAGTAATTGCTAAATTCCTAAATTTTAGGGATAAGGAGGCTATACTACGAGCGTATAGGGGATGCAACCCCTTACGGGTCAATGGGAATAGAATCTTTATCTTTCAAGATTTTTCAGCGCAGGTTTCCCAAAGGCGCCGCGAGTTCACCCCTTTATGCAAATTTCTACACGACCATAATGTACGTTTCGCACTGCTCTATCCGGCTAAGCTTCGTATCTCCACTGAGAGTGGGGACCGGATTTTTGATGAGGTAACCACAGCTAGGGCCTTTATAGAACAAATGGATATCCCAGGGGAGACTCCGCTTCAACGGATGCCTTCGGCCTAGTTTCTGTCCCAAACTTAATATGTGGTATGTAGCACTTGACACAATGGAGAACCATCTAGATTTTAGTTGGTGGTTGATATCGCTATTTCTTTGTTATTTAGCTCATATATATGTTATAATTAAGTCCTTAGGTCCCACCCCACGACAACGGGGGAGCTAGTTAGAGTTCTGGAGGAAAAATTGAAAATGGTGTTAATTAGAGTTCTAGAAGTAAAAGTAACTGTAATTTTTTACAAGCATAAGTTCTGGTTTACATGTTTTGTCATAAGGCGTGTGTGGAGTGTTGGTGGACGACCTGCTGCATGGCTGCTGCTCCTCGTTTCGATAGACACCCCGGTAGCCCAGGTTACATACGCTGGCTTGATACGTAACATGGCAGCGATTCTTAGGTCTCGGATGTATGATGGCACAGACAAGACGACCTGATCGGAGTGGTAGTGGAACGTCGCAGGGGGTGAGAATAATTTCTTGGAATGTGGGTGGCCTCAATGCCCCTATAAAGAGGAAAAGGGTTGTGTCCCACCTTAAAAAATTAAGACCTGACATAGCTTTCCTCCAGGAGACCCACTGGAGCAGAGCACAGGGCACAACCTTGAGAGCCCCCTGGGTAGGCGAGTGTATCACAGCGTCATTCATTTCCAAGAAAAGAGGGGTGGCTATACTGTTTAATCGCAACCTTCAATATCAGATTGAGAGTCAAATCCTTGACCCAGAGGGGAGATACATAATATTATGCGTCAGAATGGGACAAAAAACATATACACTAGTTAATATCTACGCCCCCAATGGTCCCAATCAGGCTTTTTATGAAAGCTTATCCCACATTTTATTACAACAAAACACCCCGGGTCTCATTGTTGGTGGGGACTTTAATGCGATAGACAATCCTACACTAGATAGGTCACTGACTCGTACTACTCGAGTACCGCATTCATGGGAATGTATACACCTCCTTAAAAACCGACATGATCTTTTAGACCCATGGCGGCTTTTAAATCCCACGGACAAAACGTACACTTTCCACTCGCAGGTGCACAAAACATTCTCGCAAATTGATTATATCTTGCTAGCCACACACCTGTTTGCCAACATCATAACAGCAAAAATCTCAGATATATTGATCTCGGATCATGCCCCAATTTCTATTACTTTGAAACTACCTAATATCTACCCCATGCGCTATAAATGGCGTTTCCCAACATATTTATATAATTCTGACACATTCCGCGAGTATCTTAACTCCAAATGGCTAGAATTTGTTGATGACAATCTGGAGCATTGGGACACGCCAATACTCTTTTGGAATATGGCCAAAGTGGTGATGAGAGGCCATATAATGTCATATCAGGCCTCTAGGAGGAAAGATACTCATGAGAAGCACAATCTACTTCTTAAGAGTATGCAGGATGCGTACGCTCGCTACAGCGCAGACCCCACTGATGTCAATCTGAGACAGTATATGGAAGAGCGACAATTGCTGGAGACTTTTCTCTTGTCCCAGGCTCAAACGTGCCTAGACTTTAACAAAAACCGCTTTTATCGCTGGGGCAATAAATCTGGAAAGCTTCTGGCAAATATGTCTAAAACGACAAAGAAAGAAAAAAACCCATATCCCAATGATCATAGATCCCCATGATAACTGTAGCTACACTGACACAGATAAGGTGGCGCAAATTTTTAAATATTACTATGAGCAGCTTTATACAGCTGATCCGCAGCAACCCATATTGCATGATCAAATGTTAGACGCGGCTAAATTGCCGAGGATATCCCAAAACCAAAGAGAGATCCTAGAGGCACCACTCTCAGAGGAAGAGGTGAAGCTAGCAATCACATCCCTAAACAACAACAAATCCCCAGGCCCGGACGGGTACACCGCAGAGTATTATAAAATTCTTAAACACAACATTACTCCCTTCTTAACTACATTGTTTCAGACTCTGTATGCTGAACAACCATCTTTCCCACAATTCAATGAAGCCAATACCCTTCTTATCTTGAAGCCGGGTAAGTCTCCTGATCTAGTGACATCCTATCGCCCGATAACCTTACTCAATCAGGACTTCAAGCTGTTGGCAAAAATATTAGCAAATAGACTGCAGTCCATCCTCCCCAAGCTCCTCACTCCACATCAAATGGGCTTCACTCACCATAGGCATTCCGTTAAAGGGGTACGAACTGCAATAGCAGCAGTATTTGCATCTACTCTACCAACACCCACTACACCAAACAATATACTGTTAAGCCTCGACGCGGAAAAGTCCTTTGATAGGGTCTCTTGGACTCATCTTCAAAAAGTCTTTGAAATACGCCGATTTGGACAGCTTTTATCCCAATTCATTAAATTCTTATACACTAGCCCCCAAACTACCCTCCTCATCAATGGCACTGACAACCACACAGTATCCATGACACGGGGAACAAGACAGGGGTGTCCCCTGTCCCCACTTCTATTCAATTTGGCCTTAGATCCATTGCTGCGTATCCTACAATCATGGGATGTGTTTCAGGGGATCAAAATTGGCAATACTTGCACTAAAGTAACCGCATTCGCAGATGATCTTTTATTATATATAGCAAACCCACAGCATTCCCTAGGCCCAATCCTACATAAAATAACCGAGTTTGGGAAAGTCTCTGGCTTCTCCATCAACCAGAGCAAATCAATCGCAATGTATTTGGGACCAACTATACAGCCGGAATGGGCCAGATCACTTAGAATCACATGGGCCAAAACTCACTTCACTTATTTGGGGGTATGTATACCCAAGAATATACATACCTTATATACAGTCAACATGAAACCAATAATTGACAAAGTGATAAGCGAAATCTCTAGATGGTCCAAATTCCCGCTGTCATATCTAGGTAGGGCTCATTTAATCAAAATGATTGCCTTTCCCAAGTTACTTTACCCCCTACAAATGTTACCCATACTATTGTCCACTAAAGATGAAAAATCATTAAACAAAACATTTTGTAATTTCATATGGAATAATAGGAGACCTAGAATCAGTTTAATCAGATTGCAGCAGCACCATTCTTCAGGAGGGATAAATTTCCCGAACTTGAAATTGTATAATCAAGCCAGTCAACTCCGGTACATAAGAGATTGGCTTTCTGGGACAGAAATTTATGCTAACGCACCTGTAGAACAAGCATTCTTGTCAACCCACACTCTAATAAATTTCCTACACATGCACAGGCCCGACATTCCTGAGGACACACTTGATAACTGCCTCTTGATGACGGCTTGGAAAACATGGCACACTATACGGAAAAAACGCAGGCTTCACAGCTACCAGACTTTACAGTTGCCATTCTTAGGCAACCCAGCTTTCCAGGAGGGAAAAGCAGCATACCCGTTTACGAGATGGCCAGCCAAAGGGCTAGCCACAGTAGGAGCCCTGGTAGACGCACAAAGAAGGGTAGTGTTACTGGAATCCCAGATTAGAGAAAAATTTGATCTGCCTGCTACCAATACATTTGCAGTACATCAGGCCACACACTATGCTCATTCAGTGACTGCTGGATTCACACAGGAGGATTGGGCGAATGATCTTGACACTACACTGAAAAAACCTTTGGAAATGAGGAATACCATTTCAAGACACTATAGCCTGCTCAAATTGCCTCAAGAGGCCGTAGGCTCTCTGAAGGGCCTCCTGCCTTGGGTAGAACGGTTCCCTGGCATGACAGTGGAGGAGGTGCTCAAGGCCCTTACCTTTTCGTGTGAAACAATGAAAGCCAGTATGTATAGGGAGATGTTTTTAAACATCTTTGATAAGGGGTATTTTTCACCTAGTAGAAGCCATGCAGCAGGTCTGTCGGACTCTGTGAATTGCCCCAAATGCCATCATTCCAATGCCTCCTTTTTCCACTGTATCTGGGAGTGCCCCGTGATACAAAATTTCTGAAAAAAAATACAATTATTTGTGTCAACCCATTTATTTAATTACTTACTACTATGTCCGATGTGGGGGGTGTTGGGTATTATTAGGCCGGGAATCCAGTGCAAAAAAGAACATAGACAATTCCTCTTGATCCTATCAGCTGTTGCCAAAAAATGCATTCTGCATATGTGGATCAAACGAGAGCCTCCAACATTAGCTTTGTTCCGATCCAAACTATACTTTGTTTTTAGAATGGACTGGCTGGAGGCCTCACTTCATAAGGAAAAGCAAACAGAGAAGTTTTTTACTCGCTGGGAAAATTATATAGACACACTGTCCCCGTCTATTAGGGATAGCATTCATAGGTGCTTCCATCAAACTACTTGGTATCTAACACGTACCCTCCTATATTAATCACGAATGCTCATACACCCACCCAATTGAACGATATGTAATTGTACAATTAAGGACTGCATGGAGAAAAAGCATCTGCTTATAGGATAGGAGGAATCATAACATAGCCATAGCAACAGCTGCATTAATCTTTTTAATATTGGTCGAGTTATTCCATACGTACGTATTAGATAGCTCAGTACCGGAGGAGCAGCTTGGTTCATAGACAACTGTATGACAAATCAATGGCATGTTGCGCTGGTCGGGCACTGACTCTGTATGTGCCTCTATTATATTAATTTGTATGCTTTTTGTTTATTTCACGAGTGTTTTTCAGTTACTTATTGCAGTTGTACTGTACTGTTATGTATGAAACCTGAACTCTAATAAAAAAATTATGGAAAAAAAAAAAGTAAGTGCTTGAAATTAGTTACTTCTGGGCTAAACCATGTTGGTTGCAGGGGAATCTTATTTCATCTGTTGCAAACATCAGAGTTGAGAGGTGAGGTTTCCCAGCCCAAGTCTAAATTACAGTGTAATAGTAAAGCTGGTCAGTATCTGTGTGCAGTAAGCAATTCAAAGGTATATCCCTGCATGCAAAGAATACAATTACATTGACTCCCCCTGCAATCAACATGGTTTAGCCCAGGAGTAACTAAGTTCAAACACTTACTTAAGTCTGGATCCAGCCCAATCACACCATATTCACTGATCATAAATTTTACTCCAGCTCACACTTCAATCACTCCTCTCCTTCCAACTCATACGCCATTCAAATTTCAAAATGGCTGTCATGAGCAGTGATTGGCTCGTGGCTGTGGCCTGTGATTGGTTGGTAATATGGGTAGATTCACTGTCAGCACTTCTCAGCTGTCCTCTTACACTGCGCTGCTGTACTGCTTAGCCGATTAGCTGTCAAGGATATAGCAGCTAAGCAAGTAGCCATAAGGTCCCTGCATTGCTTAATGTCGTCCTCAGTATGGACAGGCAGCAGTATTTATAGAAGTCATGTGTTGGACACAAACCTCTGTATTGCCTGGTCCACTGGGGCTATATGATTGTTGGTTTAAAACAAGCAAACATTCTGACAATGATAACACTGTAGAAGATATAAAAGGTCACCATTGCCACAGCAGTGTGTCTCCTTTGAGCATGCTGATTTAAAAAAAAAATATTTATACATATTCCTGTTCCGTGATATGGGACCTGATTCACACTTAAAAGTAAAGTCCCTGCGTGTGAGATGCACGCATACATATGCATAGACGAAATCTGTGAGGCTGATTCAGAGCTGCTCCATAATCTTATTAACAACACCCACAGTGTCACGTATGGGTGGATCTCTTCCGTGCTTATATTTATTAACTGCGTCTGCTATTTGGTATCTAAATTTCTTCTTCATTCACAGATATGCATCTAAACAAAGCAAATTATTTTGATTTATCATGATTTACTGGGCAATTATAATTGTCTTATTAGGATTTCCTTTGTGGACTAATTATCTAATTTACCCCTTTCTCTTTTGCTTTATCCTGTTAGCATTTGTAAACATTAACCGTTTATGCTCTACTTGTGTTGTAAGTTAATCCTATATGATGAGGGTTTTTTTTATACTAAATGTTTAAAAATTAAGCTTTTTAAATAATGGAAATGTTATTAGTCACTAATGTGTAATTTATATGAACATTGTATATGATTGTGATTTTTTTTTCTTATATGTCTTATATTAACATTTACATTATGTATATTTATGTAGAATGTGACAGTATTGTGTTGTGTGTAACAAGAAAAACAACACATAATTTGTTAAATTTAAAATACAAAAATGATTTATTTTTACAATAAACAAATTATTGATTGTTGAGGTGGGAGGTTGGGGGGGAGCATTTTAATTGTAAAAAAACACTACACACACACCTACACACCTACACACACACACCTACAAACACACACACACACCTACACACACACACACACACACACACCTACACACACACACACACACACACAGCAGGTGCGGGCTGAACAAACAGAAACACAAGACCCATAGGCTTTCAGCAAACTAAGCAAAGAGCAATTTAAGAATGATTGAGGCCTTCCTTATGTTTTTCCGTGCATATGTTTGCTTCTGCAAGGCACTCACACTTGTGATTCAGTCTTAACTCTAGAGGAATGCCCATGCTGTACATTAATAGCCGTTTACTCATCATTTGTCTTAAGTGTCTTGCCCCTTGAGCCATGCATGTGGGTCTCATTTTATGCCGAAGTTTGAATCAGTCCTAAGTCAGTCATCCATGTCTGTGAATCAGTCGAACATGGTTTCCATGTGTATGGTTCTGGGCAATGGCAGCATATCTGCTCATATAATTACGCATGGGTCTTCTGCTCATTCTCAGTTGTGAACACAGCCCATTATTATTACACACTATTTGAGAATTACACCATACTGAATGTGCTTTACATTCTGTGAAATAGAATAATGATTTGGATGGTTAATCCTCTGTCTTAATTGTCTGTAGGTAGTGTATTTTTCTTTATATGTTATAATGTATTATACAGTAGGTATAATAGGTGTGTGATGAATGAGAAATAACCTATAATAATATTACTTCCTACAGGGCATATTCCCAAAATCGTTTATCCACATCAAGGAGGTTACTATCCAGAAAAAAAGGTATTATTATTTTTTTTTTTTTTTTGTTTTTGTCTTGCCAAAGATAACCTTTAATATCTTAAATTTACTTTTAGTAAAATATGGAATGAATTTTTGTCAACATGAGGGACAAGTAATTGGCCTTTATAGCCTTTTATCATTTCCTTAATATTAAGGACACAGGGCCAGATCCAGAACTATTGTACGTAATCTGCGTATCGTTTCTATACGTAGATTGCGTATATGCGGTCGAAACGATACGCAGACTACGTACAATAGCTACTACGCATGTGCAGTAGCTATTTTTCATTGAATTATGTCCGTCTATGGAAGACGGACGTAGTTCTGGATCCGGCCCACAACTATTAAAGCTTAAATCTGAATCTGGTTTTAAAAAAGAAAAAAAATCCAGTGTATATATGCTGCAACTTGCCTGCATATCATCCCTTCCGCATGTAGCGCATGCGCAGACCTTTCAAAAAGCATCGCATCCGTGTGAAATTCACACGGATGCGATACTCTGAATCCGATCCCAAGACAGTTCTCTCTCTCTCTCTCTCTGACTGTCCAAACTTTATCTCCTTTGCCTTTATCTCTCTCCCTCCGATCCTCTGCCTCACTCCTCTGCCTCAGCTCCCCTCTGCTTGCTGCCCGTAAATCTCTTCTCCGCTCACCTCCTGTCAGATCCTCTCCCACTCACTCCCTCTCTGCCTTTACGTTGACTCCTTTACCACCGATAACTGTTGCCACTCTGCAGCTTTCACACTGTCTCACCGCTGTCACCTCTGTCTCCAATCAGTTCAGATACTCTCCAGCTCTCTCTCTCTCTCTCACTGTCGCCTCTGCCGCCTTTGATCTCCTTCTGTCAATCTCTGGCTCTCCTTCTGTCTTCTGTCTCCGCTGCCTCTGATCACCGCTGTCACTATTCGGCTCTCTCTCTCTCTCTCTCACTGTCGCCTCTGACGCCTTTGATCTCCTGCTGTCAATCTTTAATTCTTTCTCCTTCTCCCCGCTGTCTCTCCGTTTTCTGCTGACACTCTCCCTGTTTATCTCTCCTCTAACTCTCTATCACCGCTCCTACAGCTTCTCTTCCTTTCACTTTACCTCAGCTCACTACTCACTTTTCTTTTCTACTTAACCGCCTTTTTTTCCCCCTCCAGCCTAGCGCCAGCCTCAGAATCCACCAGAACCTCCGCGCGCCTCTCCGTTCATGCGTCCCTCACAGCTGGTGGTTGCTAAGCAGCATGCCACCAGCATGCCACAGCTTCAACCTTCCTCTAGATGGCGCCCAACCAGTAAAAAGTATCTCTATAATGGGGTATTACACTAAGGGAGATAGAACCTACAGACGGGGCGTCCCCCGCTCGGGTCAAATACTGTCCAGAACTCCCGCTAAGCTCCGCCACGTTTAGTAAATAGGTAGATGGCTTGTGTAGCCTGGAATAGCTTCCCCTGTCAACAAAGGCGGCACAAAACAGTCCTGACGCGTTTCGTCGCTATAGCAACTTCATCAGAGGACGGTAAGAACGTCTGGTAACAGACGTTTTGTTACAAGCACGCAGCTGCTTTGAATGCAAATACTAACCAACAACCGGCTTGCCATTTCTACTAACAGCTGATTATATCTTGATATTGCTGAGCTGCTGTTATTTGTGATAATATCATTCTTTACCAGTCTTCCGCTGATTTGAGCCTCTACTAACCTGCAAAACCTCTATTGGCTGCTTGGCTTAATCTTCTGCTTGCTGTGTTATATTGTACATCATTTCTGCTGGATTAAGATAATTTCCAACCTGGCTGGACTAGAAACAATACCATTGAAATAACCACTTGGCAATTTGTATGTGTATGCTGGGCTATAAGCCACTGTTTCTTCCCCTGTCTAATTAATTTATCTATGTTTTTATACATAATTTTTTATATTGTTTATTACATTTATTTTTATTTTCATTATTAAATATTTGATAAAGTACACAATTGGTTTTCTTTAATTTAATTTTATATATTTAATATATTGAGTTATCTTATTTCTATAAGCGCTCCAGTCACTATCTGTTTTTGTTCTTTTGTATCTCTGTTTGAGGAGCTTTGACACTGCCCTCGACTGTTTTGAGCTGCTACTTTTTTTCTTAAAACAAATTATCAGCGCAATCCTACCAATTTTGTTGGTGTTTGTTATGTTTTATTATTATACCTTGTTAACACAACAAGCATCCTAATCTCTCTTTCACATGTATCTGTGAATCTCTATAGTGCCATTTTAACCCGGACCTAGATACATTTATTTCCCCACAAACTATAGAAAAGGAGCCAACTTGAATCCCTCGTTTAATCCGAAGGGACTCAACGTGTTTAGTGTGGAGATCCAATATCCCTCATGTTGGGAAAGTTTTTTTAATTTATTACCTCCTCTCCTATCTAACACTACCTGTTCTATGGTTTTTATACTAAAACCATCAATTTTACTAGAATGACAATGTTTAAAATGGCATGAAACGCTATGAGTAACATTTTGATTTAAAATATTTCTGTAGTGCTTAAATGCCCTAATTTTTAGCTGCCATTTGGTCTTCCCAATATAGGATAACCCACAAGGGCATTGCAGAAGATACACAATGAAGTTTGAATTACAATTTAAGAATTGCTTTATATTGTATTTTTGCAATCCATCAGAGGAATAAAATTCTTTATTTTTCTAAATATGATTGCATATTTTGCAGGAACCGCAGGGGTAACAACCACAAATTTTTTGGGTCCCAGAAACTTGATTAGGAGAGAGAGGTAATAGACTAGGGGCCAGAAGAGTTTTGAGAGTTTTAGCCCTTCTAAATTTTACAATAGGGTTGGGGGGAAGGTGGGGAGAGACAACTGGATCAAGTTTCAATACTGACCAGTGCTTTTTGAGAATCTGCTTTATATTATTACTCATCCTACTGAAATCAGTCATGAGAGCACAATTAACTTTAGAGGAGGATTGGCTGTTGGAATTCTCATTTCTATTCTTATATTTTAACAAGAAGGATCTATCTAATAAAGTGCTTTGTTATAGCTCTCCTCTACCAGTTTTGGGGGGTAATTTCTCTCTAAAAATCTTTGCCTATAGATAGTAGATTGTTCTTCATATTTGGCTAGAGATTAACAATTTCGCCTGAGGCGTAGGAATTGAGAGTATGGGATGTTGTTTACCCATTGCTTTGAATGACAACTATTGTACTCTAAATAGCTATTGCTATCAACTCTTTTTAAAAAAGTGGATGTGGGAATGGAATTAGAAATATCAGGGTAAAGGGTTGGAGCAGTTAATGTTAGGTCCAAAAATTCTATAGTTTGGCCACCAAATTTAGAAGTGAAAATAAAGACCATATTCATTGGAATTTAGTTCACAAACAAAAGCATTGAATTGTGCCTCAGTCCCACTCCACACCATAAGGACATCGTCTATACAGCGCCTGTATAACTTTATACAGGCGCTATATGACTGTCCCTGGACACAGTTCCGCTCCCAGTCGCCAAGATAGAGATTTGCGAAACTGGGAGCGAAAACTGTGCCCATAGCAGTCCCCCGTATCTGCAGGTACATTGTGTCCAAAAACAGGAAATAATTTTTCTCCAAAACAAATCTGACACATGATACAATAAATAAAATCAGTTCTGCAGATAAAGATGAATCTCCCTCCAGCACGGATCTCAACAACTCTAAACCCTTTTCATGGGGAATAGAGGTGTAGAGCGCCTCTACATTGAAGGAGCACCAATTATAGGTGGGTTCCAATTCAAATCAGAAACAATATTAAAATTCTAGGTTGAGTCTTGCGTTTGCATACATATTTTTTGATGTAATAATCCACAAATTCGGATACCTTAGAGGTGACCAACTCAATCCCCGAGACGATAGGACGTCCAGGGGGATTGAGCCGACCTTTATGCAACTTAGGTAGCTGATAGAAAGTAGCTATTTTTGGATATTTATGAAATAGATAGTCATATTCTTTTTGTGAAATACAACTTGATTTCAAACCTTGCAACAATAATGTTTCCAGCTCAGATACAAAAACATTAGTGGGGTCAGATTTAAGGACCTTATAAAAACTACTATCACTCAGCAAACAATAAACTTCAGATACATATTGTGTTCTATTTAGGATGGCTTTAAGCCAGAGCCGCTACAAGAAGGTCCCTCTAATTCATTTGTAAGTGAAACCTGATTTACATTTTTTGCGTCTAATTTAAGATAATGATGCTTTAACGTCAAATTTCTTGAAAATTTTAACAAATCTATCATGAGTGCAAATTTGTTAGGGGCGCAAGTGGGTGCAAATGAGAGTCCTTTTCTTAATAGACTCAATCCTGCTGTGTCAATAATAATGGAGGACAAATTAAAAATGCCTGTCTTAGTTAAACACTGTGCTTTTTTCCAGGTGGACTTTGAGCCTCGTTTGCCCCTTCTAATTGTCTTTTTCGTTGATTGGTGAACAAAATCGGAAATTCTAGGACCGATTGCACTTTTATCCGATATGTGTCGGTATCTGTTCTAAAAAAGGAGCCGGTGACCCAGAATTAGAAGCTAACTGACCTTGTGTATTAGTATGTGCAAAGGAAGTGCTTGGTTTAGGGGATTCCTCTTGGGGGGTTTAGAGTCAGAGGTTTGAATCTATTAGTTAAAGGGACAAAATTTTAATTCTGAATTTTATTTGGGGTCCACTGTTTTTTCGAATTCTTTACTTTAGTCCATTTATCTCTGGTCACTTTATTAGTGTCACTTTTATTTTTAAAATTTTTAAAATTATGTCCACTGGGCATATCATTCGGGGTTTTACTATTTTAGGTTGCTTATTAAATTTATTAGAACGATTAGATTTATACTGGGAATTTTTTATTATTATTGAGGGATTTATTCTTTCTTTTTCTTTTTGATGCCAATCCCTAACCTGATTTAATTAATAGTCCCAGGTGTCCCTGTAAAATTTACCCTGTTTAGTTTTAGTAACTTTGTCTTCAATCTGAGATAGTTTCAGTTCTAATTCTGATTTTTTGTTTACAAATTCATCATCAGTTTCAAGTTTCTCAAATTTGGTACTCAACCCTAAAATATCAGACTCTGTATTTTTAAGGTCTTTTCTTTTCTCTAAAATCAATAATTTAATTAATTCAAACGAACAATTGTCTAATACTTGATGCCACTAGCCTAAAAAGTTATCAGACATGCCGTCATATGCTGGCTCTTTCAAAAGCCTTAACCCCCGTGGGATTTTGTTATTTTTGACATAACTCTCTAGGAGTTGTATGTCCCAAAATGTTTTAATTTCAAGGATATGTGATTTTTCTAATTGCCAAAGTATATCTCTCCATGACTCATCTGGCTCTATGGCTGCAGTTTCAAAATCATTTAGTTTCTCCAAAGTAAACTTTTTAACCTCAGCTGATCTTATATCAGACAGATTAGATGCACGAAAAAGCATATTCTTTTTACAAACCACAGACCAGATATAAGTTAGAAAAAAATTAAAGCTCCCAAATACTGCAAAGAGTAATACAGATTATCACAAGATGCAACAGCTTAAAAGGAACTAATAAAACATAAAAAACAATATAAGCGTGCTCAATTGCGACAGTCTAATTAAGATAGTACCACAGTCAGATGTAGTATAGGAGATTGAGTCCCATATGTCCAAGCAGTAAATATAGGGTTAAGTTGTTAGCACCAGGTAGCTCAGGTTGTAAAATTTCGAAGGGCTAAAACTCTCAAAACTCTTGTGGCCCCTAGTCTATTACCTCTCTCTCCTAATCAAGTTTCTGGGACCCAAAAAATTTGTGGTTGTTACCCCTGCGGTTCCTGCAAAATATGCAATCATATTTAGAAAAATAAAGAATTTTATTCCTCTGATGGATTGCAAAAATACAATATAAAGCAATTCTTAAATTGTAATTCAAACTTCATTGTGTATCTTCTGCAATGCCCTTGTGGGTTATCCTATATTGGGAAGACCAAACGGCAGCTAAAAATTAGGGCACTTGAGCACTACAGAAATATTTTAAATCAAAATGTTACTCATAGCGTTTCACGCCATTTTAAACATTGTCATTCTAGTAAAATTGATGGTTTTAGTATAAGAGCCATAGAACAGGTAGTGTTAGATAGGAGAGGAGGTGATAAATTAAAAAAACTTTCCCAACGTGAGGGATATTGGATCTCCACACTAAACACATTGAGTCCCTTCGGATTAAACGAGGGATTCGAGTTGGCTCCTTTTCTATAGTTTGTGGGGAAATAAATGTATCTAGGTCCGGGTTAAAATGTGTCTTTTTTTTTTTTCTTTTACAAAGTCTGAAGCCTGTTTATTTATTTATTTATATTTGTACTAATTGTCTCTTTTTTATAGATTTAATTGTGGTTCAATTAATTGTGCTCAACTGTTTTTTATTATGGTTTTCATATTTTGTATTATCATTAATGTTAAATATTAGGTCTGGTTTTTTAAATGATTTCTATCATTGTATCTAAATCTTGTACACATCAATCAAATAATTATGTGCTGAATAGTATGGGTATATAAACCCAGAGGCTGGGCTCTTTACCACACCCTCTGACGAAGTCCAATCCGTGATGAAACGCGTAAGGGGCGGGCCTTACATCCGTGCATTGCCTGTGATTCCAAGTGATCTTCTCTCTGTTTCTTCCTGTGGAGTTATACCTGGAATGTGCTGCGGTCCTGTGGTCTCCTGCTGTCTGGCTGTTAGCCACGTGTGGATGACATCTTACATGCTTACTTGAACCTATTAACGTGGTTCCACATCATTCGGTATGTGTATACTCGACTGTTTTGTCCAATATTAAATACATCATTTTCTGCACCATGAAGCGCCCTTTCTGTCTTTGTGTATGTGTGTATATATATATATATATATATATATATATAATGTCCTTCTGATTTTTGTAGTCCTATTGTCTCCTTTTTATTATTGTGGAGATTCATTCTCTGTTAAATTTAGCTTAAATAAAGATACATTTACCCTTTGATTATATATGGGTTTGGAGTGCACCATTATTTATTGGTCATTGTAGGGCTCTTCATCCCTATTTCTGTCTATTTGCTTCACAAAATTGCTAGGTTTTATGCAAACTTCCTGGAATAAAGTAAAATATAAATATAAATATAAAAAAAAAAATATTCTAAAAATAAAATCTTTGTTAAACACTTATTTAAAATATCATGTATTTATTTGTTATTTTAATCCCCAAGCAGATGTGGCTATCTTCCATGGATCCTAAGCAGTAGAAAAGAAAATTGTCAGCCACCCAGTCTGTTCCAACACTAGAGCATTGTGCATGAGGTGAATGGAAGGGAGCCAGGTTATACTATCCTTGTCTCCAAGGCACACAACATGTTTATCTATGATTGTGCAACACATAATAATTCCTAACTAACTTTTTAAAGCCCCATGAAAGTAAAATCATGTTTTTTTTTTAATATACTTCACTATAAATGACTTGAACAAGAATGTTGGTATTAACAACATGCACTTTTTTGATTACCTCATGCTCTTTTAATGCTATGTGATTCTGAACTTCCATGGCAACCACAGTCACCTGGCACATAATGTAGTGAACTTCAAAACTAATCTCTGACCTCTGTGTGCAATCCTCCTCCTTTTATCCTGTCTATTCTTATGTTATGCTTATTGCTTTCTTAGCAAATATAACTTTACATTCATATAAATAAATATCAGTATTATATATCAGTCAAAAGTGGGGATATTTTAATAAGTTACTAAAGTGTTTATTTGTTTCTAAAAATTTAAATAATGGACCAGAGAGAGGAGACTATCGGGGAGAACATCCGCATACCACATCAGCCGAATTCTTGCCGGCATAGGAGACCAAGAAGTCCGCTACAGAGGGAAGGCAGAGATACTACACGCAGCGACCAACACCGGAGTAAATAAAGAAACTGCCTATCGTTTATCAGGATCGGGTGAGAGAAACCCTGAATTATGTTTATGGCACGAATTTAAGGCTGCAGAAAATTTGACACACAGATCGAGAGTATCAATATCGGCAATCAGAGTGGGACATTAATACGGACTTATTGTTTCACTAGCTATTTTGTTCAATACATAGAATTTCGCCACATAGAATCAACATTTTGGACTCTAATAGGCAGGAAACTATTTTAGAAATGCATTATACATGCTGAAACTTTATAGAATAATGGCTGGTTGAACCTGCACTCCCACACACCATTAAAAATAGGAGAAATAGGGTTTATCCCCTCAGAATAGCGCAGCAAAGCTAGTACACTTCTCACACAAGTGTAAAACCTATTCGCTTCAATTTTATAGTTGATCGTTCACGTGCAACTGAAGAAGAACCAGGCCACTCCCAAGCAGTGCAGCGGAATAGTGAGTCTTTTTTCTTTTACAATCAATAGTAAAGAAGAAATGGTCACATTGTCCTTCAATACTGATGTGCTGGTTTTTCTTGTTGCTGTGTCAGAAGAGCCTTGAACCTTCGAAAGTTTGTGTACAAATAGTAAGTTGCTTTGTTTTGTAAATCCAAGTTTTTGAGGCTAGTAGTTCAACAGTTTATTTGCACGCTGTCATTAGATCCACATAGGACAGCATGTTATCTTTTGAATACAGTCCAAATAAAACGGAATAATAAAACACTACAATGTACTATAACTTTTAACTCAATGCTAAAAAAAAACAAGTCAGTATAACTTAACAGAATAGAAGAAACAAAAACTCTACTATATCTATAAACTCAATAATAAAATCAAAACATCTACTATAACTTTTAAGTGAATACTAAAAACAAAAATCTATTGTAACTGTTAACTGAATACAAACACAAAAAAATCTACTATTACTATACCTAACAATCTACTATAACTATTATAACTATACCAAACATTCAACTATAACAACTTCTGCAAGACAAAACATAAAAAATAGATCATTCTGTTGCAGCATGCAAGAATTGCAGGAGGGAGGAGGCCTCAAGCACAATGGCATCTCCAATGTGCACCGGGTTCTCCACACCATTCACATTCTAACAAGGAAAATATAACTGTCAGAACACATACAACAACATAGCCTGCACTGTGGAAAAGAGAAAAACACATACAATACAGAAGTTTCAAGAAAAATGACAGGGACTGGCCCTAAAAATAAATATGATTAATGTCAAAAATTTTACAATATGTTCATCTTAAATTAGCATATATATTTACCTCTCTGGGGAACAAGTATCCGCCTTGATCTTTCTCAGCCAGATGACAGATGTCTGAATTGGCCAACACTTGGACGTCATGAGACCGTCTAGGCCAGCCAACAAACACATCTGTGAAGCTGAAAATATCATTCATTTAGTATTCGGTTACAATACACATAATTTCACTTTTCATTGTAAAGGACGCTTACCAATAATTGTGGTCAACAACTGCCTGAAGAATGATGAAATGCCAGCCTTTCCTGTTATGGTAATCTGCTGGGTTCTGCACAGGGGCAAGATGGGGATGTGTGTCCCGTCTATTGCTCCAGCACACTGCGGATACCCACATCTCAGGAAGCCAGCAATTGTCTTATCCAGATGCTGTCCTTGAGGCAGTGCAGTACAGTGCTGCCAGCAACGCCTCCATGACCTCACGCACCTGTTGCGGCGTGCCTCCGTTATGCCCGTGTCCCTCCTGTTGCTAGGCGCAGTCTGCTTGTTTCCGGCGCTGGTGCTAAGCATTCTGGGGATTGTAGTTTGCCCTTCCACCACTGAGCACTGCTGATTGGTGGAGTCCTCCTATTTCCTTTGACGCTGCTGCTACCCTGGCGCGGGTTATAGAGTCTCCTGAATAGGTTTATCATTCCCTGTCCCACTGGTGTCCTCTTTGGTGGATCTATGAGTCGGTATTTCTCTTGCCTGGGTTACTGTTTACTCCTCTCTGAGTCTAGTCACCTGCCTGTGTATTCCCTCTTAGTCTCCTGACTCATTACCTGCTACCTTTCTGTATTACTACTGGCTCATAGAGCCCTGTTATTCCTACCTGCACCTGTGGTATTCAGTACCTGCTACCTTTTGTATAACTACTGGCTCATAGAGCACTGTTATTTCTACCTGCAGCTGTGGTGCTCAATACTTGTTACCTTTTGTATTACTGCTGGCTCATGAGCCCTGTTACTACTACCTGTCCCTGTGGTACTTGGTACCAACTACCCACTATATCACTACTGGCTCATAGAGCACTGTTACTACTACCTGTCCCTGTGGTACTTAGTACCTATTACTCACTATATCACTACTGGCTCATAGAGCCCTGTTATTCCTATCTTACCCTTACCTATGGCACGCTGTGCCACTGCAAACTGACTGTACCTAGGTACATAGTACCAGCGCTGTCTACCCTTAACAACGGCACACTACCATACCCAGCTATATTCTCCTTTGGTACCTTGTGCCTCTGTATCTCGCATATCTCTCCGGTACATTGTATCGGCACTGTCTTAATCTACCTTGTTACTGCTTGCTTTTATGTACCCTCCTGTCTTAGTGGGATTTCCCACTTCTGTGTATAGTCCGGCCTTTGTGCCTGTGTCACTTCTCTGTCTACACTGGTGTATCTGTTTATATCTTTTCCACGCACTGGAACTCCAAACGGGAACTTTCCGACTCTAAACATGCATGCTATTGTGCGATATTCCCCGGGGGTAGCATACCACCACACCACAATGGCTAGCCTCCTCCAGGGTGGAATGGGGATCCGGAATGCTGTGCTCTGTCTGGACAGTACTGGGGAGATGAGAACCAGCACATAATGAAATGTCCGTCGAGACCTCCGAAAGTGTGTTACCCACTGTTTCTCCTCAAAAGCTTTCACAGTCACCCAGAAAGCTTCAGCGTGGCAACGGTTTCTGGCCCACAATCTTCGGTTAGTGAGGGTGGTGTATCTCAGAATCAACATCTGATGGATTTGATGTATGCTCTACTCTTGCACAAATATTGGCTTTGAGTATTCAACAACTCTACCATGAATTGCACCCTATAAAAACTATAAAATAACCCTACAATACAGATAAAAAAAGAATATATGAATTTTATCTACAAATATCACAAAAATGAACTGATTGGAGAAACAGAAAAAAAATTCCTCACAGTAGACCACCCCCAGTCATACTGGTATTATACATCTTGCCAAAAATTCATAAATGCACAGAGAAAGCCCCAGGAAGACCCATTGCGGCCAGAATTAAATGAATTACAGCCAATTTGTCTCACATGATAGATTCCTTTCTCCAACCTCATGTAATTGAGACTAAATCATATATTGAAGATACCTTAGCGGTTCTTAATATTATAGAGAAATTTGAATAGGAAGAAACTGCCTATATTGTCACAACTGATGTCTCATCATTATATACGATCATTCATCATAAGGATGGGATAGAAAGAGTGGCTCTATTCCTAAAAGACATAGGGCCTGATTCAGAGGCTGAAAATAGGAACTTAAAGTTACACCTGGGCAAAACCATGTTGATTTCAGGGGGAGTCAAGTTAATTTTATTCTATGCATGCAGGGAGAATGCTTTGCTTTTACTTATTGCACACAGATACCTGATCAGCTTCACTTTTAAACTGCTAATTAGACTTGAGCTGGGAAACATCACCTTTTAACTATAATACTGTTGCAACAAATGAAATTTGACTCCCCCTGAAATCAACATGGTTTAGCCCAGGTGTAACTTTAAGTTCTTATTTTCAATCTCTGAATCAGGGCCATAGATCCACCACTGAGAAACTTCATTTTGGAAAGCATCCTCTTCATATTAGAACACAATTATTTCTTCTTTAAAGAATCATTTTACTTACAGCTAACGGGGACTGCAAAGGGGTTACGCAAATCTTTTTATGGCGGCATGGGAAAATACATGTGTGGGAAGGGCATAATTGGATGGCGTACCTAAAATTATGGGAACACTATATAGACGATATTCTGTTTATCTTGTCTGGCCCAAAAAATGACTTAGAAGATTTTTGCCAATATTTAAATAATAATGACAAAAATATAATCTTATAATCTTCTCAGATAACAACAAACTCAAAACCAGGAACTACATAAAACCGACTGACAGTAATTCCTATATACATAAAACAAGTTGCCACCATCACACATGGCTGGAAAATGCACCCAAAAACCAAAGGATACAACGTAATTGCTCAAACACTAGTGATTACATAGAACAAGGTAGATACCCATATAAAGAACCTTTTTCTGAGTAAAGGATATGAGGAAACAGGCTTGGACCAGATAATGGAAAATATTAAAATACAAGACGGATCGGTATTGGACATTGGAATAGTACCATAAGTTTTTTTTTTCATACTTTCTGGTTATTGATTTTCAAAATTTTGTGTGATTTTATTTTGTGTTATATTTGTTGTTTAGAAGGTTATAGCGCTTAATTGATTAGACAAAATAACTGGTGTTGGGTTATTGCATCTTTAATAAAGTAATAAATGTACCAGATCCAAATATTTCATGTGTTTACATTTTATGATTTACTCATCTTGTGTTTTGGAACAGAGTTTTCATTAAACTACAAATGAGCCTGTTTTGCACTATACAGAAATCATTACTCATTACTGTTTGGCTAAGGTGGATAATACTGAGTTGCTAGAATGACACGCACTCATAGCTGCCCAACGGGCCTACTGCTACCAATTGTTCTTGTTCCGAAAGCTCCTTGCTCCTGCATAGGCTTCTCTTAACAAACCAGACTCCTTGTGGCATCCAGTAGTACAGCGGCATAAGGTCTTCAGCATCATGGAGACAATGGGCCGGATTCACAACCCCATAATTTTTAACATACGTGCCTAATTTTATGATTCTAGCTACTAGTATGCATAGTAACTATTTTACGCTATCTACGTAGCGTTTTGTTATGTAGATTGCGTACATGCGGTCTTTAAAGACAGCGTGTATGCAATCTAAGTAACGAAACGCTACGTAGATAGCGTAAAATAGTTACTTCGCATGCGTGGTAGCTAGAATTGTAAAATTAGTCACGTATGTTAAAAATTACAGGGTTGTGAATCTGGCCCAATAACTTTAACTCCACTTGACTCTGACAATGGCTTCTTCTTTCTGCTGTCACCTCACAGCATAGCAACAATCTCTGTGAGAGAGGACTCAAGTGACAGCAGGAGAAAATATCCCTGAGATGAAAACGTGGTGCAAAAAAAAGAGTGAAAAGTAGAAGTGAAGAAGGTCTGGTCCTGTATGTCGTCTCACTATTCCAATAGTTTTAATTAAGTTCTCTAAGTAAGCTCTTTAAAATATGTATAAAAAGAAAGGGGGGTTTTAGGGGGTATACCCTAAAGGGGGTGCTTAGGTTTTAAATAAATAAAAAGCTTGCACTGATAGAGGGTTAGGCACTTTAAATAATAGCGTAATCCCATAAAAACGTTGCTCTGTAGAAAGATAGTATGTCTTTCAATAAAGTAGTGAATCAAACAAAAAGAGGGAAACAAAGCAGTGGTATAAGGTTTAAGCTAAAAGAAAAATGTATTACTTATATACTTAAATGAATTAGGAAGTAAAAAAGGAAGAAACCACGGTCCAGTGATAGACCGATGAAGCAAGGGGATGAAGCCTTAAAAAAATAAAACATATTTTAAAAATTAATAAAATAAATTTAAATACAAATGATCTACATATAGCAACCCTTATATTGCCACCGATTGATAAATAAATATAAAAACTCCTTCCCACCTTGCGGCCGCAACACGGGAATAAGACGGCATCGACTGCCGCCAGGCACCTAGCTACCGTTTATTTGTGCATGTCCGAAGCTTCTTCCAACACCTTGGGATTTGCCATTATACTGGCGGGACAGCTCTCTACATACTTTGTATTATATATTAGGAGATCATAAATTAGTACATTTCTCAACTATTAATCCCACTACAATCAAGTGATATATTTATATGGTGCTTAATTGATACAAGGCCTGGTCTATCTTACATCCACGGTACCGTGAGTAAAAAACTTAACTTGAGTTCCAAAGTTTATATTTTGAACCAAGTTTTATTAAAAGTGCCAAGGAGAAAATCATGCAGTAATTGGACCATTGGACCATATATTTACATATATACAATTGGACCATATATGGACCATTTTTATTCTACAATTTGAATGTTACAAATTTGTTCAAGACTTTCTGGATTTAATTGTGAATTGTTCTCCTGTTGTGCCTTAGCGGCCTAGTCTGCACTATTCCAATTAATTAGGACTCAATATCTGAATATTTCATGCTTACCTGAATATATGGTCTAATATGTGTATTATTAATATTCAATCTTTTGTATTTATTCATCAATCGGTGGCAATATAAGGGTTGCTATATGTAGATTATTTGTATTTAAATTTTTTTTATTAATTTTTAAAATATATTTTATTTTTATTTTTTTAAGGCTTCATCCCCTTGCTTCATCGGTCTATCACTGGACCGTGGTTTCTTCCTTTTTACTTCCTAATTCATTTAAGTATATAAGTAATACATTTTTCTAATAGCTTAAACCGCTTTGTTTCCCTCTTTAAAATATGTGTCTGAACTGTGATTATAGTAAATTTCCCTATTTTATAACAACTTTGGAGGCTTTATTTGCATTTTGTATTGACAGTTTAATGTAGTATATTCTGCCTAGAAATTTATTAGCAGTTAATAATTGTTGACATACAGAAGTGTACAGTTTTCATCATGGACTTTTTCTTGTTTGTCAAATAAAACTTATTACATTTGATCAAAGCAGAAGATCCCATTTCTCTAAAGTTTTCCAATTCATTTTTCTTTTTCCTACAAGTTAAGTGCTTGGTCATAAAAGTTCAGAAGTGGTATCTCTAAATCATCCAACACATGGCATCCAAAGTGGAAAGGATTACCCTAGGTCAACTTTGTTATGAAAGAACTTTAATAAAAGACTTATTTAGCAGCAGTTCTGAAAGTAGAAGAGCTGTATATATTTAAATAAACAATAAAGACAAATTTATTAAGCTAAATTTATCAGTGTCATAAAAAATAATAATTTGTAATCCGCTTCTAGCAATGCATAGTAACAAGAAGAGTTGTCATTTTGGATGGATGTCAGTATTGCTGAGTGTTATGTACACGTCACATCAGGAACATTGTAGCTCTTAGTTTTCTGCCGCTGTTTCAAGGTTTGCAGAAAAATAAACACCAGGCACTCGGTTCCCAGCATGTTAAGGACAGGGGGCTGGACCCAGCCCAGGGTGAGTAATTCTCATGTGTTCTCTAGAAAGGTACATTGTGGAACAACATGTTCTACAGTAATTCTTGATGGCGAAACTTCTTTGATACATATTATGCTGAATTGGAATAATGTTATTGCTGAATAAACAGTGTAAGTCTGCATGTACTATTGTAAATACACACTAAGGTTTATTTCTCTACAGCAGAATAAGCAGACACAGAACACATCCGTTTTGTATACTTACAATCCTATTTACCAACCTAGCATACGCTTCCGTGCCTACATTCCTCAGTTCAGAATTCTCTCTAGTAAACACTTTGCCCCCTGCATGAGGACACAGGTGGCAATATCTATGCTAGGAATAACAAATGTCATGCCAACTATCACTTGTAAACAGCATCCTTCCATTAATTCCAGCTTGAACATTTTGTCCACACTGCTGTTTGCTCCCGCCTCATTTACATGGGACATGTGATTAATGTAATTGTGTAAGTATAGTGCATCTACATAGTGGTCTTTTTACTTGAGTAATAATATTGGCGAAAATAGAAGCAGTACCGTAATGCTGGGAGGAGAATTCCAAACTGTAAATCAGTAAATGATAACCCAGGTTACCTGTGTTAGAAAGTCTTAAAGTCCAGAGTAGACTGTGTGCAACAAAGTCTCAAAGTCCACTTTTTCTGGACTCCCTCTGCAATGTAATGGTGATGCAGGACTGCAGATGTAGTGTGCAGCACCAGTGTATCAGTGTGATAGAATGCAATTACTTAGCTCTGGATTGATGACAGTCTCTAACTACAGCACCACAGCGCATCAGCTCAAGGCACCCCACTAGTCTGATCTTGCTTGCAGTTTTCTCCTCTTGCATGCAGCTTTCCCCCAGGTGGAATCTCCCTCAGGTGGGTGGGCTCAAGGTCAAGTCTCTTCAAGGTATTGCCACACTTAGACTAAACCCAGCAGTAGATGCTGTGCTGCCTGGACAAGTCTTTCTCTGCTCTCTCCAACACATTTTTCCTCAGTAGCTTCTCTGCAACTCCTCTGCTCACATGCTCTCCTCTCTGCCTCTCCCCCAGACACTGCATCTCTCACTTCCTCTCTGGGAACTCCTCCCGAGCCCCAGAGCACTGTGGGGGTGGAGCTCTATCTCACTGCTTGTGGCCATAACAAGTCATGGCAAAGGATGCATAATTGAGGGCACACTTGCTACACTCTCCCCCTGGAGCTCTGGCACAGAGGGTGTGTTAGTCTGGGTACCTCTACACTCTGACCCAAAGAATCATATGTTAAAATCATGGGTGGCCTTGTGTCCCTTCTTGGATGGGTACGGGCTTCAGGGACCCCCTCATCTCCCCCTGATGGCCTTTCACTTAGGATGCTCTTTTGCACTTCGGCTTCTTCCAAACACTGGGGCTCATCCCTTAGTTCTTCAGTGGATCTCCATGAGGATGAAACTAATGTGCGAAGAACTTCACCCAAACTACCTTCCCACCGTGCATGCCCTTTGATTTTTTGTGGTGTAGGCCTGAGCATATCTCGTGTAGTGATCAGTGACTACTAGCACATTACTGATGCTACCTTCATCAGGTTCAATGGAGAGAAAGTAAATGCAAACTAAGTCTAGAGGTCCAATGCTTGATATGTTTACAAGAGGAGCTGATCTCAAGGGCAAAGTCTTCCTCAGTACACGGGTACCTCAAGACTTGCAATAGCTCTCGATGTCTGCATCCATTCAGGGCCAATAGAACCTCTCAATTATGAGCCCTCTGGTTTTCTCCACTGCTAGATGCCCATGATCATCATGTAGAGCTTTCAACACTGCATGTCTCTGGGTTTGGGGCATCACCAGCTGCATTTTTGGCCTTCCAAGTGGCCTCTTCTCAAGGTCAATATCGCTCGCTAGCGAAGAAGTAAAGCAAGCTCTTTTAGCAATGTCTGCTGATGTTGCACAGCCCACCTCACTGGCCCAGTGGCTGGATCCTTTTGCTGCTCCTCCTTCAGCTGCTTCACAGTCAGTTGCTGGAGGTCTCCCATTTCCAGTCAGGATAACCAGCAGTATGCTGGTGGTAGGGCTTTATCTGTCACTCCCAATGATCTTAGGCCTTCCCTGACTGGTGGAATCGTTACTCTCCCCTCATGGCACATCCCTCTCACTTCTGGAGCAGGTACTTCAATTAAAGCTTCCTCCTTTCCATCAGAAGGCCGGCCAGCTGCATCATTGGTGTCACGAACTGTGAATCTTAGTGGGATCTGCCCGGGTTTCCAGAGAAGCAACAGATGTGAGGTGAATAAATGATGGGTTTAATGAAATTGAGCAGCAAAACACAGATGGAAGCATACAGGAGTGAGAATGTGCATGCGTCCAGAATGAGATGACAATGAGGAAGTGCCAGAGAGTTCGTCAGGAGATATGAATAAAGTCCAACAATAACACTGGTAGTCCGGAATGGTGTCCAATGGGAATTGGTGAGAGATGATCCTGATGGTGATAAGAGTAGCAGAGGCAGGCAGCAGAGTAGAAGTCAGCAGGGCCGGAGCGGCAGAACTGGTTACAGCTGAGGGCATCAACTGGGACACAGGACTTGAACTCCGGGCAAGGCCTAAGAACCGGACCTCAGGGTTGAACCTCAGGGCTGAAACGTCGGACTGGACTGCAGAACTGGACTGCAGGACTTGACCACCAGGACTAGACTGCAGGACTGGACCGCACGACTGGACCACCAGGACTGGACCACCGGACTGGACCGCAAGACTGGACCACGGAACTGGACCACCGGACTGGACCGCAAGACTGGACCACGGAACTGGACCACCGGACTGGACCGCAAGACTGGACCACGGAACTGGACCACCGGACTGGACCGCAAGACTGGACCACGGAACTGGACCACCGGACTGGACCGCAAGACTGGACCACGGAACTGGACCACCGGACTGGACCGCAAGACTGGACCACGGAACTGGACCACCGGACTGGACCGCAAGACTGGACCACGGAACTGGACCACCGGACTGGACCGCGAGACAGGACCTCAGGACTAAACCACGAGACAGGACCTCAGGACTGGACCACAAGACAGGACCTCAGGACTGGACCACAAGACAGGACCTCAGGACTGGACCACAAGACAGGACCTCAGGACTGGACCACAAGACAGGACCTCAGGACTGGACCACAAGACAGGACCTCAGGACTGGACCACAAGACAGGACCTCAGGACTGGACCACAAGACAGGACCTCAGGACTGGACCACAAGACAGGACCTCAGGACTGGACCACAAGACAGGACCTCAGGACTGGACCACAAGACAGGACCTCAGGACTGGACCACAAGACAGGACCTCAGGACTGGACCACAAGACAGGACCTCAGGACTGGACCACAAGACAGGACCTCAGGACTGGACCACAAGACAGGACCTCAGGACTGGACCACAAGACAGGACCTCAGGACTGGACCACAAGACAGGACCTCAGGACTGGACCACGAGACAGGACCTCAGGACTGGAGGCAAGGTTGCTGGACCGGACTGGAGGCAAGGTTGCTGGACCGGACTGGAGGCAAGGTTGCTGGACCGGCGTGCTGGGGTGCGCCGGACTGGCGTGCTGGGGTGCGCCACGAGGCTACTGGACCTGACCACGGCAGGACCAGGACGACGAGTCAGCAAGGCACAGGACTGGAGTCAGCAAGGCACAGGACTGGAGTCAGCAAGGCACAGGAGAGCTCTGTCAGGATATCCATCTTCATAAAGACCAAGTAGATCTGGGCACAGCAGGGACTGTGCACAGAGTTTAAATAGCCCTCCCAGTGCACAGATTGGCTGGAGGAATCATGTGTGTTTGGTGAAGCATCTGAGAGGTTACTGGGAATCACCTGACAGCAGGCAAGATGGTGACACCCATGCACCAGAGAGGCAATGATGCAAATGCCTAATCCCAGACACAAACACACATGTGGTAATGGAGACTTTCACAGGAACTTCTGGAGGGCTGCAGAGTGAGGAAGCTGCTACTAGGCCTGTGACAAGGTAAGTATAGGAGACTGTCACTGCGCAGTGACAGGCTCTGAAATCCAAAACTGCAGCACCGCAGGGAAAAGACTGCTGCCAGAGACATCTGACAGGGTAAGTACGGCGCTTGCAGCCGCAGACCGTGACAATTGGTGTTGCCGGGGCGGTACTTCAGACTGAAATTTTAGATGGCTAAAGCTACTAGTGACCTGTTGCATCAAGTTTTGCAGTTGTCTGTACATATGTCAGTGGATTGTTATCGGTTTGCACTTCAAAACTGAGCCCCATAGAGGTAAGCATGCAGCTTGTCCACCACAGTCCATTTAAGAGCCAAGAACTCCAATTTGTGGACTGGATAGTTCTTCTTGCTGGAAGACAGGCGTTGACTTACATAGGCAATTGGATGTAATCTTCCTTCCTGTTCCTAATACAACACTCCCTTAATTCCCTCCATTGAAGCATCCACGTGGAGTACATAAAGCAGAGCGGCTTTAAAAGCCCCTCCACAGGCTTCTGTCCATCTCTCTCTAAACACCGCATTCACCTTGTGGTAAGGTACCTCTCTCTTAGCAGAAGTCCCTCCTCTGAGCGGTGGATAACCCTTGGTTAGATCACTCAATGGTCAAGTAAGCTTGGCATAGCTGGGTACAAACTTCTGCAAGTAGCCACAAAAACCCAAGAAAGACCTGAGCTCAAGAAGACTCTTCCAATTTTATGGGCCTTGGCCACTCCAACACTACAGCTATCTTGTCTGGATCAGTAGACACTCCTCTGCTGACTAGATGTCTGGATCAGTAGACACTTCTCTGCTGACTAGATGTCCAACATATTTGACAGATGTCTGGCAGAGGTAACACTTGTCAATGGATAACTTCAATCCATGTTTCAGGAGCCGGTCCAGGACTTTGAACAACCTTTCGTTGTGTTCTTTGAGAGACTATCAAGTCATCTAAGTAGACTATGACCTCCCTGAAGTTCATATCTCCTACCACTCGATCCATGAAAGGTAGCTGGAACCCCTGTAATTCCTTGGGGCATTCTGGCAAATTGGAAGAATCCCAGTGGACAAATGAAAGCTGTCTTCTCAGCATCTTTAGGGTGCATAGGAATCTGGTAATACCCACTCCGGAGGTCCAGCACAGAGAACCATTTACTTCCTGACATGCAGTCCAAAGCTTCATCAATTTGGGGTACTGTAGTCCTGTAGTCGACACCCATTCTTATGTTCCCATTCTTATTTCTTGCCACTGCAATAGGGGATGCATACGAACTCTCAGACTCCACAATGACACCACTTTCAAGGAGCTTTCGCAGATGTTCACGAACATCCTCTAAATCCGCTGGGGCCAGTCTTCTTGATGTTCCTCTGTAAGGTCTCTCATCATTCAACTTGATGCGATGCTCAACTCCCTGAGCTAGTCCAGATCCCAGTCTCCTAAAGAAAACTCTGGGGTTCTCTTTAGCATCCCTTGGACCACATTTTCTTTGTCAGAACTGGAAATATCACTTCCCTCAAAGCAAGGCTCAAAACTGTCAGGCTTCAACTCTCTCTTGACTTTACTTGCCTTTTTCTCCATTCTCTGGTATGCTGCCAAGCAGAGGGTTTGTATTGTAAGACCTCTGGTGTAGTCCTCTCGCCCAGCTTCTCGACACCACTAGGCCAGACTGTGAAAGAAATTTGCATTGGTGCTGATTATGATGGGCACCTCTCTGACTTCTCCTTCCACAAAAAGGAATACTAGAGCTAAGACTTGTATCTTGCAATCTACTCCTGCCACTTTGCGAGAAAGCTTCAGCATCACGGTGAAAGCCGAGGTATGGGTAATTCTGGTCATTCAGACCCCAAACGGTTAATCCTCACAGCGACTTCAATGGAACCTCTGAGAGGTGTCGCCAGTACCACCCCTCAAAAATGATGGACACCTGCGACCCACTATCCAGCAAGGCTGCACAGGACTAACCATTTATGGACACTTGCACGGTTGGAGCAGGTCCTATTAAGCCTTCAGGAACAGTCTTCTAGCTTTTCAGTTTTTGTGGTGGTTAAAGGACCAGTGGGGGGGGGGGGCGGGGGGGGGGGGGGGGCTTGCTGGTCTTCCCTTCCCGTTTCCCAATGGTTGATCACTTCGCCAATGTGGGGTAGGGGATCTCCTACTGTTCCACCTGGCAGCACAATTTCGGGCAATGTGGCCCATTTCTCCACAGAAGTAGCATCTTTTGGGGAAACCTCTCTCTACAGTCTCCTTCTATCTTCGTCCTGTTGGGGGTTTCTCCCCTTGGGTACTTCTGAATGGTAGTTTTTGGGTGGGGATGCCTGACTGGCTAGTAGTTTGGAAATCTGTTCATGTTGTATCTTTAACATCTGCATTAACTCACTTTGGGAAATTTCAGTCTTAGCTTTGGTCAAGAGTACTGCAGCCTTCTTCATAGGTTGCTCCCTGCAAGCTACCAGGATCTCTTTTTTCCTGATCCCTTTCAACAGCTCACCAAATGAAAGGAGGCTCTTCCCTAAATCAGTGTATCTAAACTTCTGAGCCTACACCTGTGTAGCGACCCCTTTAAGCATCTGCTGCATTCTACAGAAATTCACATCTTCTAAGGCTATTCCTCCTTTCTCCACAATTTAGTGAATCAGCTGGTCTATTCACAAAATATAGTGTGACAGCTTTTCCCCAGGCTTCTGGTTAGTTTGATTTAATTTAAATTTTAGATCATCGGCATCAGTTGTTTCTCGATACACGTCATCCAGCACATCTATGAATTGCCTCGCATTTGCACAGGGATTACTTTTCCTCACAGATTTTACCACCTCTGCAGCAGGTCCCCACAGGCTTTCTATAAGCCTCTTGTGCTTTACAAACTCAGCAAGTCCTCCAAAGATTGGAGGTTGGCCTCTTGCCAGGACTTATAACTCTCTTCTTCAGCTGGGGCTGGTTTGACCTCAGAGCAAGGCCGTAACCTTCAGAATCCCCCATCATGGTGCATGTGGCTCACTTGTTCAGCTAGCTGTCCTATAGCAGTTGCTAAAACTTCCCCTTGCTGGGCTGTGAGGACGTTGGATACTGACACTGCATCATCACCTTCCCCCGGCTGTGGGGAGGGGGGCAAGCAGCTGTCTGGACTGATGGCATGCTGGTTGTTCCCCTGTTCATGTCCTTGGGGGACAGCAGTATCTGTGGCCAAATGATGATCCATCTATCTGCACTACCCTTGCTTGCTCTGATCATCCCCGTGATTAACTCTGTCGACTGCGTTGGATGTTTGTATGAGAACGCTTTGCTTTGCTGTTTCCCATAGCAGCCAGCCGCTGCAATGCACTGAGAATGTGATCATCTGGAACATTGGTAAAGTCTCCTTGCAGGCATAGACTATGCTCTGGAGCTATCTCTTGGGCCTCGCACCAGGTGAACGCTTCTATCCCTGTGACACCTGTCGTGGCTGCTGTCGCTAAGTAGCTTTTCTGAGTATAGTACTCTGGATTTTAGCAGTGCCTCCAATGTAGCACCCCTTTCCCCTGCATAGTGTAAGGGTTGGTGTAATATGGGAGTTAGTAACTTCAGTGCCTCCACTCGAGTCTACTGAATAGCGTGTATCGGACGCGGACATTTGCTGTTTCCACCACTCAGGAAGCCCCTTGTACCCCACCACACTAATAGGGCCAGATCCAGTGATCAGTACACGTTTGTACATTCGTATGTATCTATGCACGTGTGTAACTATCACTTTTTACGTAAGTGCGATCCACCATTACATACGATATTACCCAAACCACTCCCACAACACTGATGTAATTTCGCTAGCGTAGTAAACATACCCTTAACTATGGATCGCATGTGCGTAAAAACACACTTACATACACTTGATCCACATCTAAACGTACATTCTCATGGCTTAACACAAATGTCAATCTCAATTTGTTATAATCTTTAATGTGTTTTTGTATACTGATCCACTTTAAAAAAATATATATTTATTTATCTTATTCTATGAATGTAAATAAGTAAGTATGTGCATAAGTATATTTTTTATTTGTATTTATTTTTTTATTGTTTGTTCTTTTAAACTAAATTTAAATAATATGCACATAATTTTTCGTTACACATGTAAAAGTGTACTATCATTTGCTTATTGTTCAACATAGTTAATGTGTTCGTCTGTAAATATGATTATTTTATTATATAATGTTATGGTTATCTTTAAATGTCTAGTTAGATTTGTTTTTTATTTTTATTTGTTATTATAAATATATGTGTGAAGTATTACATTGTGACCTTTTTAAAATATGTTTTGAAGTAACTAATATGGGTGTGTTTTGTCTTTTTTTTTTAAAATAAGTGTTGTGCCATTTTTTCATGATTGTAAAAATGCAATAACAAAACACAAACACAATAATTTTGCAATATAAAACTTTTTACAAATTTAAAACACATAAACACAAATTAAGCATACAAAACTATATACAATAAAAAAAAGTGATTACCGCCTTGATCTATGTAAAATAATACAATAAAAAAAAAAAAAACAATTTTTTTTAATTTAAAAAAAAATAATTATTAGAATGACATTATCAGATGCCACATTCATGATCACACAAATGTGCCAAGAGAACAAGCCAACAATATAAATTAATACATAATGATGAATGACATTATAGAATGACACAAGAAATACACATTGGAGGTTGAAGACTTATGTAACTGTTGAAAGTTAGTTCACGAAGGACAGTCAAACTTTAATTGAAGGGCTCCATGCCCGTTACTTGCTTATTAAACTAGACAAATATGCCAAAGTCAGCATGTTTTATTAAATTTGGTAATTTAAATGCAAATGGCCACACATGTGTGTGTTAGGAATGGTCAAAATGCTTCCATGGGAAAGCATTAGGACCATTCCTAACAACACTAGGCCGGCCACCTCTTTACATAAACATAAAGGCACATACAATTGTGAGAGCAGAATAGTTTATGTGAAAGATTCATAATTAATGTTGTGAAATTATAAGTAAGTACTTACTTCAGGCATGCCGAATAATAGCCGAACGAACTTCTGCCAAATGTTATGGGTGCCACCACCTTAAGTCAGACCAGCGCTGCATGAACTGGTCCACTCTTCTCTGGACATGTAGGTGCCGCCAGTTTCTCCCCTGCACCTGCACATAGGCCTGCCTGACGGCAGCATTGCAGCGGGGCTGTGTTATGTCTAACTGGTCCATTTCTGCCACCAGAAACATCAGTTCTCTGGTGGAGAAAGGATTTGCCCGACCAGAGTAAGTATTTAAAATGGCGGACACACGCTAATGGTGCTCAAACCACGCCTCCAAGGATCGGCTAAAAACACACGCATTGGTTAAGCATGAAATCAATAAAAAAAATACTACCTGATTGGCTTATACACATTACTCCAATCACAATGGACTGAACGCTATAAAACACATGCACATTTGCGTCAATACGCACTTTGTACAACATGGGACCCAAAGGGCAAAAGAGAAACCCCAATTATGCTATTGAAATAAAGCATATATTTACATCTGCATTTTATTTTCATCTAGATTTGCTTTAACAGGTTGAAAGCGGTTCATTATTTGATGCTTCATCGTTGGAAGAGGAGCCGGAGGAACACAGAGAACCAACTAATGTCTCCCAACCAACTTCGAGTATGAGCCAGGAAAGGTTCAAACAATTGGAACATTTTTTAAAACCACTAACCACTAACTTTTTTTTTTTTTAAACATTAGATTTTTATTGAAAGATTTCCAAGCAAGCATACAAGATTGCAATACGAAAGTTGTTTACAATAAAAAAAACCCCCAGTAATAACTGAGAACAAAGCCGTGTTACAAAACAGAAATCTCTCTTCAGTTTTGGTTAGTTACAAAGAACAAAGAAAGGGGAGGGGAGGGAGAGGACAGGGGGAGAGAGTTCCGTGGAAAAAGGGAAGAAATTTGCAAGTACAGACATACTAGACTGGAGTTTAGTCAGAGGTAACCACTAAGCACTAAATAGCAGCGAATATACTATGTATAAGAAATAACACCTGAATCGACTAATAATAATAATATAGATAAATGTGGCAGGCGATGGTTGAAAAAGACTTCATTAGGTAGGCGGGGAGAGAGATATCGGTACATCTGGGTGCTCCGGAGACTCACATTCTACCAGGGTATCATCTATAGCGGAGACTGGGATTTGCGCTATGTATTCCGCTCACAAGAACCACTTGAATAGAGGAGAGTAGCCGAATAGGGAACATCAATAGTTTCACTAACCACTAACTTTAACAACAAAATAATTGTTATGCAGGAGCACAACACCTGGAGCAGTATAATATTATATATAGGATTAAGCCTAGTTGTTTCTTTACAATAACCACGTGGCTACCCTATATGAGTTACTATACCATATAAGTTACAACTACTATTTCATTATCTCTAAGTAACTATGAACTCATGCAGTTCTAAACTATATTATAGGATATGACATCTAGTTGGAGGGAATTTAATTATTGATTATTTACTGATCTTTTATTATTAGTTTATTCCCCATTGTCAGCCCTATTGCCTCTATACATGAGGTTTGTAACCTTAGATCACTATTTATAACTCTCTACGTATAGGGTTAATTAATATACTCACTTATCTGCTCTTTACTTTTGTGAGTGGTGGAAAACTACTTGCTGAGAACTTTGAATAATTACATTCTAGAATCTGCCTCTACTTTAATTATTCCCTCACGTTGTTTTTAATCACATATATTGTCTTGTCTATCACTACATTTTATTTTACGAATTATTTCGCTGGCATCAGTTGCCTACGTGTGCTACTTCTTTTTCCTGTGACAACTGAATCTATATCCAACAATAATAGTTTATAAACAAACAGTATAAATCTAGATATTTCCTTTTTATTCTTAATTAATTAAATGGTATATTTTAACTAATCAGTTACTGTTTGTTCTTAGGGGCGTGTGTGCACTTTAACTATTAGTTCCCCTTCTTTTTCTCTTCGCCTTATGTTTAACATTGGGGAAAGGTAGCACCAGAGGATTTGATTAATAGATAATAATTACTAATTATAATAATAATCTAATTCTCCTCTAGCCTCTTTTCTATTAATAACTCTACTTACATTTCTTACACTACACGCCCCTTACACATACACTCCCCTTACACTAGACATACCTTATACATACACACCTCTTACAAATACAATACAATCCACATACACCCCTTTTCCACATACACCCCTTTTACAAATACACCCCTCTTAGACATAAACCCCCCTTCCACATACACCCCTCCTTACACATACTCCCCCCTTAGACTACACGCCCTTTACACATACACCGCTCTTACACTACACGCCCCTTACACATACACCCCCCCTTACACTAAACGCCCCTTACACATACACCGCCCCTTACACATACAACTCCCTTACACTACACGCCCCCTTACACATACAACCCACTAATACCCCGTTCACACTGAGCCAAAAACCCGGGACTTTGCCGGGGCAAGACCGAAAATCCCGGGTCTAGGCTCAGTGTGAACGGTCACACCCGCGTCGACCCGGGTAGAGAGACCCGGGAATCAGACACGGGATTTAACGAGGGGTAATTCCCGTGTCTGACCCGTGTCGCCCTCAGTGTGAACGGTGCGACCCGTGTTTTTTGTAACACGGGTCGCACAGAAAGAAGCTGATTGGGTCAAAAAAGACCCAATCAGCTTCGTTTCTTTAAAAAAAACACTTAATTAAAAAAAAAAGTTTTAAATAAATAAAAACAATAAATTAATTAATAAAAAACACTTAAAAAATATTAAACAGAACTTACCTGTCCTGCGACGCGGCTGACTGCAAGTCCGGCCGTAATGGAGGTCCTGCGCATGCGCAAGACTTCATTCAGGCATCGCGTGAATGAAGTCCTGCGAGGACCCAGAGGATCATCGCGGGACTTGCAGGAGAGGTGAGTAGCGAAGTATTGTATACCCCATTCTAGTCTATAGTCTATACTATTCTATACCCTATTCTATTGTATAGAATAGGGTATGAAATAGTATAGACTATAGAATAGAATGGGGTATACAATAGTTTAACAGCATAGAACCGAAGAATCCCGAGTCAGTCCCGTTCAGTGTGAACGGGCCTGACCCGGGAATTTCCCGGGTCTATGCTGCAGTGTGAACAGGGTTTTCCCTGCTTTTCTGCTGCGTGCCCCGGCAAAAACCCGGGTTAAAAAACCCG
>WWET01000319.1:679205-708803 GCA_011038615.1 Limnodynastes dumerilii
ATCTATCTATCTATCTATCTATCTATCTATCTATCTATCTATCTATCTATCTATCTAGCTTTAATACTCAGATACTCAAGATACCTGATCCAGAGTTTTAGCACGGTAGATACATACATTTGCTATTTAAAATGTATATGACCTATCCAAAGTTCCAACATTAGCAACTCTGGATAGGTCTGGGTTGCCGACTCTCCCGGAATATCCGTGAGACTCCCAAAATGTGGGCAGTTTTCCAGGTATCTCGATGAGCCGGCATTTCTCTATTGTATTCCTTAGAATTATTACTGATGGTTGGGACTTTATCATCAAGCCCCGCCCTCCCTTGAAACACTAGGAATTAAAGTAGTGATTGTCAGGGGGACCTTAATGACGCAATTTACATAAATCATGCCATTAAGCCCCGCCCCATACCAGAATCTATTTCTTCCCTATGAGATCTCTTTAAGGGAAGAACTAGAGATTAGGCATATAGGCATACTATGCGATAGGTCATAGTGCATTTAAAAACATGCAAGTGAATGTTTATAGGCAGACAGGCTAAGAGGTGTAATGCAGCAGCCTGTACAAGTTTTAATATTTCAAACATCTCTATTAATTTAAAACAAATATTTTTAATTAATTTCTGTTGCTATAATTTATGTATTCTAACCTTTGAATAAAAAATTATATCTATATAAAAAAAATGCATAGGCAAAATGTGCACCAATGCTCTGGTATTCAGGCTTAAAATAAAAATAATCTGTACAGTGTATGCCAAGTATGTGTTTTATTTTTATTCTTAAATGTAATAGTTAAATATTTGTATGCAAGGTGTGTAAGACTGTGATGAAACTATAAAAAAGAGAGGACCACTTAAAAGCGCTACCCTGCAGCACAACTCACACTGAATTAGAGACCCAACTCTAAAATGGAAATGAACAAACAAATAGAAAGTGTGTGAAAAGTAGTGGTATGGTGAGGGCGCTATTCTGGATGGGTGGGTATTATAACCAGTACTGGGTGGGGGTAATCCCAATAAAAAGTGAGATAATAAAAACCAGAAAATTTAAATGACCCTATTAAGCAAAACTAATTAGTTTTGCTTAATAGGGTCATTTAAATTTTCTGGTTTTTATTTTCTCCCTTTTTATTGGGATTACCCCCACCCAGTACTGGTTATAATACCCACCCATCCAGAATAGCGCCCTCACCATACCACTACTTTTCACACACTTTCTATTTGTTTGTTCATTTCCATTTTAGAGTTGGGTCTCTAATTCAGTGTGAGTTGTGCTGCAGGGTAGCGCTTTTAAGTGGTCCTCTCTTTTTTATAGTTTCATCACAGTCTTACACACCTTGCATACAAATATTTAACTATTACATTTAAGAATAAAAATAAAACACATACTTGGCATACACTGTACAGATTATTTTTATTTTAAGCCTGAATACCAGAGCATTGGTGCACATTTTGCCTATGCATTTTTTTTATATAGATATAATTTTTTATTCAAAGCTTAGAATACATAAATTATAGCAACAGAAATTAATTAAAAATATTTGTTTTAAATTAATAGAGATGTTTGAAATATTAAAACTTGTACAGGCTGCTGCATTACACCTCTTAGCCTGTCTGCCTATAAACATTCACTTGCATGTTTTTAAATGCACTATGACCTATCGCATAGTATGCCTATATGCCTAATCTCTAGTTCTTCCCTTAAAGAGATCTCATAGGGAAGAAATAGATTCTGGTATGGGGCGGGGCTTAATGGCATGATTTATGTAAATTGCGTCATTAAGGTCCCCCTGACAATCACTACTTTAATTCCTAGTGTTTCAAGGGAGGGCGGGGCTTGATGATAAAGTCCCAACCATCAGTAATAATTCTAAGGAATACAATAGAGAAATGCCGGCTCATCGAGATACCTGGAAAACTGCCCACATTTTGGGAGTCTCACGGATATTCCGGGAGAGTCGGCAACCCAGACCTATCCAGAGTTGCTAATGTTGGAACTTTGGATAGGTCATATACATTTTAAATAGCAAATGTATGTATCTACCGTGCTAAAACTCTGGATCAGGTATCTTGAGTATCTGAGTATTAAAGCTAGATAGATAGATAGATAGATAGATAGATAGATAGATAGATAGATAGATAGATAGATAGGATAGATAGATAGATAGATAGATAGATAGATAGATAGATAGATAGACAGATAGCATACCTTTAGCATCATAACTCTAGACATACAAAACTGTAAACTGTATAGTAAATTTCTAGAGTATGCAAATAATCTTAAAAGTTAATGCAATCTATCGTCTGGAATGTGAATACTGAAAGCAGAAAAGGGGCTTCTCTGGTTTGTGTGTTGATTTGTAATTAGTAAAGTTTATGAAATCCAGCTATTATCCTCCTCTCCATGTAAACACTCACACAATGATGATATTATCCCTCTGTGTGGCTCTCTCTTGTACTTCTCAGAACATAAAAGAACAATGCATCTCTGAGTATTATGACTATATTGTCCCAATAGGATATTTACAGCTAAACAGATGGACCTAGTACAAGGAATATTTCTAAGATTGAATATAATAAAACTATGCTTGCCAGAGAACACAATTGCTGTAAAACACATGACCCATTTATCTGAAGAAAACTGCAAATTCAACACAAATAAACATGATGTTCCATGCCATTGTATTCCTTAACCCTTAGCAAAGTCTTGCTGCAATTCAAAGTTGGTTTATGAAATGGTTTCTTAACAACCCAGAGACAGATTCAGAGTGGGGAAAAACTGCCCATAAAGGTACAACTGACCAAGGACAAAACATTTTGCAATCTGAATGATGCAACTAAATTAGGGTGTTTTACATGCAGAGGTCATATTGGCTGATTTTGGTCATTTCACACAAATACTAATCAGCTTTATTTTAAAACTCTAATTTAGAATTTAGCTACAATAATCACCTCCCAATGCATTCTGTTGGCAAATTTTAGCTTCCCCTGTAGTTTAACATTGTTTTACCAAAGTGCAGATTTGCTCCTTTTTTGCTATTACTTCCAACTCTGAATCAGCCCCCCCAATGAACAGTAAATCTGATATTTACACAACCAATACTTGCAATCTGTGAGCTTAGAAAAACAGTATGTTACTTGTTCATTATTACATGTACATTGTGAGAGGCCACTATATGTTATATCAGGGGCGTTTTTAGAAATGAAGGGGCCCGTGTGCAGATCCCTCACACGGGGCCCCCCTCCCCAGACGGGCCCCCCTCTTCTTCCCAATCCCATCTATAGCTATACCAACAGTGACGGTCTCCACCAGCCTACAGTTCCCAACTGCACTGCACACGGGCATCACGCGGGGATGTGAGGCAGGCGTGCAGTGCGCAGTGCACTGTGCTCTTGCAAACAAAAGAGGAGCGTGAGGCTGCGCAGTGCACGCACGCCTGACATCCCCATGTGACGCCCGCGCGCAGAGTGCACTGATGGGAACGGAAGGCTGGTAGAGACCGTCACCGTTTGTACAGATATAGGTGGTACTGAGATCCTCCATTGGGTGCAGGGTGAGTGCCACGGCCGGCCCCCTTGTCTGCAGGGGCCCGTGTGCTCTGCACACTCTGCACCCATGGTAGATACGCCACTGTGTTATATGTTATACTATGCAGATACCAATTCCAGGATTTGGCTTAGGGTTTGATCATATTCATACAGGTAGTGCTTGGGAATGGTTGACAAGCTTATAGTACAAACAATAAAAAAAAAAATATAATAACAAAATATGTTGCTGGTTAAAAGGGGTGTTTGAAGTCCCTTAAAATATAAATAGACTAGAGTAGGGGTTCCCAAACTTTCTAATATCAAGGCACCTTTATGCCACTTTCACATCACCACCCCGGCAATAACTTGTGTTTTTCAACCCAAGTTCTTGCCGGGGCTCTTTGGTGAATAAAATTAAAAAACCTGGTTAGGTCCCTCAAAAAACTCCAGGGCAGACTTGGGAAATTCTGGTCTGCCCAGACATTGTGAAGGGGTTGGGCTCAGCTCCTGTGGAGGGACTTGTTGCATAGCAACAGTAAACAAATTCCTCCAATCACGTGCATCAGCACCTTTCACATCACCACCGGACACCAGACAAAAAATCCTTCTTTTTTCCCATGTCTGAGTTGACCATGCACCCCTGCAACTTTCACATTACCACCAAATAGCCCGATATTTGGCCATAAACCCGGGCATTTGGTGGTGATATGAAAGGGGTATTAGTATCTCAATAACTTTTTCAAGGCACCCTCTTGGCTGCCCTTTCTTCTTCAGCCAGGAGTATCGGTCCCAGCAGTAGATGTGAGTGGTGCCGATATCAGGACGGTTTCCTATTGGAAAATCACCCTGTTTATGGTCCGCTTCCTGTAGGGACTGATAATCGCTGTTCAACAAACTCTACCCACATCAATGGAATTACTTGTTACAATTGAGCTTGTGAGGTACAGTACTGGCAAGTTAGTTCTATATATGTCTGTAAACATATACATAATTCATGTATTTTTCTCTAGGGTTTTAGAAATATGTTTTGGCAATATTTAGACTCTATATTTGCTCAAAAAAAAGTAATTCTTGACATACACCTAGGCATTGGGGTTCAAGAGATCTGACTCTTACAGAAAAGACATGGCTTTCTTTGCTGTCCTTATGGTGAATCTCCTTTATTAGGGGTTCTCAACCTGTAGGAGGTATTGGTACACTGTCTACACATATCAGGTGTATAAAGTAGAGGCGGTTGAGTGTTTATAAATTTTTTGGGTTGAATAGCATATGGAAAAAATCTCAAATATTACTACTAAAATAAGTAAAAAAAAAATATGGATATTAGATAGTAATGACAAAATCACAAATGTATTAAATACTACAGATGAGTAGAACAAGGTCAAAGAGGCCAAGGAAGAAATGAAGTTCCAGTGGCAGCAACATCGTGAGGGTGGAGGGAGAGATAGAGGTAAAGAAAGTAGTTAAGGAGAGCATAATGGGGATACAATGGGCTGGATCCAGACCTAATTAAGTGCTTGAACTTAGTTACTCCTGGGCTAAACCATGGTGATTGCAGGGGAGTCATATTTCATCTGTTGCAAACAGTATTAGAGTTGAGAGGTGATGTTTCCTATCCCAAGTCTAAATAACAGTGTGATAGTAAAGGGGGTCAGTATCTGTGTGCAGTAAGCAATTCAAAGATATATCCCTGCATGCAAAGAATACAATTAACTTGACTCCCCCTGAAATCAACATGGTTTAGCCCAAGAGTAACTAAGTTCAAGCACTTAACTAGGTCTGGATCAGGCCCAATGACATTGCAAGGTTGCCTCTGATTCCATGATGGGAAACTGCTACTCACCCAAAAATTTTTAAAAACCACTTTAAATGACTTTATATTAACCTACATCATCCAGCTGCAAAGATGACAGAAGCCAGTGAGGATAGTATATAACAAATGAGGAACCAGACAATGAACACCTTATTACAGTAAAACATCTCAGTAAACACTTCCATAAAATGATCATTCTAAGTGGAATTAATTTATTATGGACAGATATCGGGTGGCTGGACAATTGAATGTAAGACAAGATGACTGTCTGGCTTTGTAGGAAAGTTACTAGACATCTTAAATTAAATCCCAGAGAGCAAAGATTATTATCTTAATATGTCAACATTTATTCAGGAAATGGCATCATATGCAGAGGGGATTAAAACTAATTGTATTTAAAAATCCATTGGTACGGAATAAAGTTTAAAAAGGCATTGACTTTTATGTGAGCTTGTGGTCCATTACTTGTATTTCATACTTAATTTCCTAAAATTTTCCTCTCTGCCCAAGATACTAGACAGCGTCGCTTTGTGGTGCACACAAGAGGTTAACTGTAAATATGTGCTGTTCATTCAGTGGGTCGGGTTACTAGCATTTATGTTGAGGGAAATTCTGCCTACCCTGTTTCTAATTTTGAGAGAGTGAGTGAGAGAGGGAAGAGTTGAACTCATTCAGTGCAATAGACCAGTCATTCACACATTTTGTTGAGTGTGTATCTTTATCTGTGTGGAAGAAAGACTGCAGAAGTTAAGAAGCCTACAGGATAGTCATTCTGAGCACTGGTCCCTTGAGCAAAACTTTTACATACAGCAAAGAAACTTTTCTGTGCGCTCTAAGTTCTTATAGAACACAGCAAGACACCTCTGTTGTGAGTCTGAGGAATAAATAGACAAAGGTGGGTAAAATCTCTTGTGGTTTTATGTTTCCCATTCCACACAGTACAATGAAGGATTCATTTTAGATAGACATCAGGAGGTTAGTTAAATGCTATCTCTTCATTTCCACAGACAGTGGATATTTGTATATTAGCGTATTATGATTATAATACTTTACATCAGACATAGCCCAAAACCATTAAAAAAAATTAAAAAAGTTAAAAGCATATCCAAAATACTGTTATAGCAAGAACATACTTAATGTTTCCCTGCAGTTGCATAGTCCTAATTTGTAAAATGTATACTTTTCCCTTTCTTCATTATTATTCAATGTTTTCTTTACCTAAATAAATGAATGAATCAAATGAAATCCAGTAAACATTTCATCCTAAATGTCAAATTATTCTGAGTAATTCAATGGAGATAAAATGGGGTGCTGCATTATATATATGCATATATGCATTATATGATATACGGAACATAATATACTGTATGGGCATCTTGGACAATGACACAATAATATATTCTGCATATAATTCATAGAAAATTATTTATAACTTGGTTATCATTTTAATGAATATTGCTAGATTTCAAGATATTGTCTTTACATTTGATGGTACTTTGCAGAGTTAGAACTCAAACATGACAGAGACTTCATAAATGTAAACAGTTTTTGTAATAATAATAATAGTTTGCCATACTGTCAAGCAAAGCACCATAGGTTTCGATTCACCCTGCAATAGATCCTTTAGACATATCTTTGTTGTTGGTAATCTGCACTCCTGCTTTGCTTGGTATCTAGTTGATGTCTTTATCTCTTAAAATCTCTAAAAATTCAAGTCAGTTGCACTGCATATAAAAAAATATTCTTTAATCCATAGCACTCAATTCAGCTGTAGTTTTTATTTTAATAATCCACTTAAGAAATTGAAAGCATATGTTTTGATTGTTATTATGGATTATATTACCCTATTCCATTGCTGTTTCATTTAAAGTTATTGCAGAATTATTAAAATGAAAAATAATCTCTGTAATATAACTAAACACTAAAAATATTAGTTTCACTTTTTTTTTTTTACAATATTATTGAGTAATATATCCAACTGTTACTGTTGCTTTTTGGTGAAGAGAAAGTATACAGCAAAATTGTTTTTGCTGGATTAACTTTTTTGTCTGCTAGAGAATACCGATAGCCTGTATTCAGTTCAAAAAGACAGTAGTATAAGTTGTATAAGTATAAAAGACAGTAGTATAAGTTTTATAAGTATACAAGACAGTAATATAAGTTTTCTAATCTTTATAGTACTAACTGCATTACAGCTTGGCAAGTTGCAGGTATATTCCTGATACCTTCCAAAAGGGTGTGGGTCCCCGCATAGAAACTCCCAATTTCGAAAAACATGATTCCTCCCAGCCAGTTGAGAACTGGCTGGGATTTCAATTGCATATGCCTCAAGGAGGCATTGCAATCGATCCACGGAGCACCGAGCTTTCGGTGCTCTGAAAAGTGTTAAAAAAAGTCCCCCTAATTCTAACCATAACCCTGCTCTCTCACTACTCTAACTCTAACCCTCCTTCCTGGCAGCTTAATCCTAACCCTCCCTTACTTGCAGCCTGACCCTAACCCACCATCTCCTGCAGCCTGACCCTAACCCTCCTTCCCTGCAGCCTGACCCTAACCCTAACCCCAACCCTAACCCTAACCCCACAGAGATAACTTACTTACCTGTTCCAGGTCCGGCGATAGCAGCAGCGGAGGGATATCGCTCATTGCAAAAGTGAATGGATGAAGTATGCCGATCGGCATATTCACCCATTCATTTAAAAAAAAAGTAGAAAGCGGTAAGTATAGGAAAATGGGACATTCGAAAAGGAACTTTCGGATGTCCCTTTTTCGAAATTCAGAGTTTCTTTGCAGAGAGTGTAACTGCTTCCAAAATGCACTCATTTCATACATTCTGGAAACAGTTAGAATTGCAGCAGTGTGACCTAGCTGACATGAACTATCCATGATAACTTCAAGTGTGTTGGCCATGTTTTCTTATAAATACACAAGTTGTGTAACAAAAAATTTACACAGATGTCATTTACACCATTTTATAGACATATATCTTTATATCTGTATGGTTGTGGGTCGCTGCTGCGTTTGGCCCTTTATCAAAAGGGACATTTTATCACAGCTAGTTCCGAACTGGCTGGGAAATCGTTTGCTTTTACCTTGCAGAGGCAAAGCAATTAATTCTTGAAACACTGAAGACAGTGCTGCAACTGGTGAGTCTAAATTTAACCCTAATCCTTACCCTATCCCTCCCATTCCATTACCCTAAACCTATCCCTCCCCTTCCGTTACCCTAACCCTCCCCTTCCATTACCCTAAGCATAAGACTTCTTTCCATCCCTGCAGCTTGACCCTAAGACTCTCTTCCCCGCAGCCTAACCCTAAGACTCACCTCCCCACAGCCTAGACATAAGACTCCCCTCCCCGCAGCCTAACCCTAAGACTCCCCTCCCTGTAGCCTGACCCTAAGACTGTCCTTGCATGATCCTAACCCTAACCCTCCCCTTCCATGACTTAAACCCTAACCCTCCCCTTTCATTAACTTAACCCTAACCCTCCCTTCCCCGCAGCCTAACCCTAAAAGTCCCAGGAGAGTGTCTTTTTCACAAGAGACGATTTATATCAGCCAGCTCCGAACTGGCTGTGCAATCAATTGCTTCTCACTCTTCTAGGTGAAGGACAAAGATGCAGCAATAAATAGTGAGTATTTATGGAATTCCAACCTTATACTAATCCTTACCCTAACCATGCCCTTCTATTACGATAATCCTCCCCGCCCTTCCATTACCCTAACATAAATTCTTCCCTTCCTTTACTCTAACCCTATCCTCCCCACAGCCTGAGCCCAAGACTCCCTTCCCCTCAGCCTCACCCTAAATCTCCACTTCTCACAGCCTAACCCTAAGACTTCCTTCCCCGCAGCCTGACCTTAATACTCCCTTCTCACAGCCTAACCCTAAGACTCTCCTAAGACAGCTGAAAATTAGCTCTCTGCTGCTACCTCTCCAAATCTCCAAAGAACGGAAGCTTTCTGGACAACAGTCAAGCTAACAGGTACTAAATGAGCTTCTGAATGAGTGCCCCCCTGACCTAGACATTACTTGCAGAGTGTGCAGTAACCTTTATTACGTCTGCGTTCTGATCTGGATTGGGCGCACTTGCCTTGGCACACCCTTACTGTACATTGACTATGTTTCTCCACCCCTCACCTCCCTCAACTTGCCCTTAAGAGCGCAAGCCCCTTCTGCCAGGGTTACATCATGGTCTGAATCAGCTGCAACCGCGCACTCTTCATATCTTAGCATGCGCATTAGCAAATCATGCAGAGAAATGTTACGCCAGAGGACACACGCTCTGTTCTTCATTGGGGTCACTATCTTTAACTGGCAGAAATACATTGAATGGATCACAGGAAAGACACATGTGGACATTCTTTTATTTATAACAATGGGCTTTGTTTTAGACCTACATGCTTTATAAATTCTTTAATAAAGACATGTAGCATACATGTAGTTAATAACACACCGATTTGTATAGTATATTCTGTCACCTGAACAAAGCTGATAAATAAATATATGTATTTAATGTTTTAGTATTTTATTTATTTTTTTATGTTTTTGTTGTCTTCTTGCTGGTGATTGACCTCTTGTTATACTGTCTTGGAGATTTATTAAGAGGATCTTTGCAGGTTTGCTATATGACAAGAGTGTTGTCTCTATGCGTTCTTACAGTATTTGGGCCAGATCCAGAATAATGCTCGTGAGCGAATTTACACGTGGCGGAGACGTAAAACGTTTTGGTAAGTACTGCGCATGCGCACCATAGAAAATACGCTCCGTAACATAGCGTAAATGTGAACGTATGGGCCATTCACGTATGTGTCACATAAATACTTACGTGTGGGCGTGCCAATTTTACGTGAGTCAAAAATACGTCTGAAATACGCTATGTAGGTGGAGGTTTGTATTTAAAGTGAACAGTATGGGCGTGCTTAGCTGCGTAAATAAGTGTTGTTTATACGTACGTGAGCGGATGACATCGGTTACGTGGGCAAAAGTTAAGGTAGGGTTTGGAAAGCGGATCTCAGACAAAATACGTACATTCAAGGGGTCGCGTAAATACGCGAGTAAACATATTGCAAGCGGAGTTCTGGATCTACACCTTTATCCTTATAGCCCTGGCATGTTGTTTTTATTGATTATTGTTTCAGTGCTTGCAGCAGCTTTTTGGTTGCATTTTTGACTATATACTTTATACATACTGTGTTATAATGTGTTAATACTACAGTTATTGATAGCTTTCTATCAATAGTTTATAGCTTTCTTCACCCCTCTGATATGCTTCTCATAGAATAATATGTATCTGAAAATGTAGTAGTTCAATAGTGGTGCTTTCGGTAGTACTTTTTCTACAGTATCTATCAGTTTCATAGGAACCAGACATGACAACTTCCAGGGTGATGGTAATCAATACTTTAGCGTGATACCATTGACTAAAGGAGTATAGGGTTTAGCATATTGACATGTACAAACGGTAATTTGTAATTAGTTTTGGTTGAACCGTACTTCTGAAATTGAAATCAGGCTGATTAGGACAAGTATAAAGAGTAGCGTACCAGATCTATACAATTCTAAGCATTTAGATTACAAAATATTTATGACAGTGCTGAGTTTTGGCAACCAAAAATTGTTTTAATATGACAGGGAAAGACTATGACCTCTTCCAATATGGAAGTTGTATAGATGGATTGGGGGCTTCAGGTGGTGGAAGGTTATCACCTTTCTGGTCCAGAATGCAGAATTCTCACTGGCGTATATTATGTGCTCTGTTCAATGTACAATTAGGATACTGATGAGGACAGTGGTGGTATATAATAATTAACATGTAAAACTAGTCCATTGGGCAAGTGAGCCAGTTTTAGGAGCCAGAGAAAACATAGTGAGGAACACCTGAGACCAGAAAGAGTCTATTTTAAAAGAAGTCATATAATATATACCATAGTGAAAGATGAACCTTTGTTATACATATTTCTTTTCTGTCTGGAGAGGAAATAATGAGTTATAACAAATATTTTTCTCCAGATGCAGTTCTTGTTAGTTATTACATATACAGTACTTAGACTGCTTTTCTGTTTAGGATACTTATGTTGCGACATAGTGCGACCATTGTATATTCTTTGTGTGAAATAATATACGATGGTACACCAGCATACACACAACCCAATGTATCACAAAAATAAGGAACCTAGCAAGCCAGAAATGGATGTTATAATATACCGATATATAGCATTTATTTTAATTTAACTGGAGGCGGGGTTAGAATTTAGTTTTTCAATCTGCAGAATAGTCTTATGTAATATATTTACCATATATGACATATATAAGTGACATATTTGTGAAATACATATAAATTTATTTATTTATTTATAAACATGTTTTTATACAGTGCACTTTACAAAGAATATTTAACATTCACATCAGTGCCTGCCCCACTGGAGCTACAATTACATAGACTAGGGCTGATTTATTTAGCAGTCAATTAACCTACCAGCATAGAAACATAGAAAGTGACAGCAGATAAGAGCCACAGGGCCCATCCAGTCTGCCCAGTTGTTTATTTAAAACTATACTGACCCTAGACCCTATTTACCCTCAATTTAGTTTATCCTTATTTTTATCCCAAGCATGTTTAAACTGTTCCACTGTGTTACCCTCAACCACCTTAGATAGGAGGCTATTCCACTTATCTATCACCCTTTCAGTGAAGTAATTACACACATTTCCTCTGAATCTACCACACTCCAGTTTATATTCATTCTATTGTACTTCTTCCTTTAGAAAAGGAATGTTTTTGGAGTGTTGAAGGAAACTGGAGCACCCGGAGGAAACCCACACAGACACAGGGAGAACATAAAAACTCCACACAGATAAGGCCTAGTCCGGGAATCAAACTTATGACCTCAGAGCTCTGAGACACAAGTACTACTTACTGAGCCACTATGTTGCTCAATATACAATAAGGACCACTTAAGATAATAGCAACTTCATTATAGTTATCGCCATACAATACAGACTATATCCTAGCTATTGCCATACCATACACACTGCACCCTAGTTATCACCATACAATACACATTGCATCCTAGTTATCACCACACAATACACATTGTATCCTAGTTATCACCATTTAGTACACATTGCATCCTAGTTATCGCCATATAATACACATTGCATCCTAGTTATCGCTATACAATACACATTGCATCCTAGTTATCCCAATATAATTCACATTGCATCCTAGTTATCGCTATACAATACACATTGCATCCTAGTTATCACAATATAATACACATTGCATCCTAGTTATCGCTATACAATACAAATTTCATCCTAGTTATTACTATACAATACACATACAAATACACAAAACATTTTACTGGGCTACATTCAATTAAAGCAACATTCTAAAAGTAAAACTATATGAGGAATTAACAAATAAAGTATAGAAATCTACACATATTAAATATACCTCCATCCAGCTGTTCTTGCCCTCTTGTGTGTCTCCCCTTCCATGTGTGTCTCTAGAGCCATCCAATCTCTCCTCTCCTTGTGTGTGTGCCTCCAGTCAGCCTTTCTGCCCCTTTCTTGTGTGTGTCAGATCAGCCAGCCTTTCTGCCCCTTGTTTTTGTGTTCAATAAGCCTTATTGCCCCTTTCTGTGTGTGTCCAGAAAGCCTTTCTGCCCCTTCCTTCTGTGTGTCGGACCAGCCAGCCTTTCTGCCCCTTCCTTTTGTGTGTTCAAAAAGCCTTATTGCCCTTTCATTGTGTGTGTCCAGTCAGACTTATTGCCCCTTCCTTGTGTGTGTCCAGTTAGCCTTATTGCCCCTTCTTTCTGTGTGACCATTAAGGCTTAATGTCCTTTCTTCTATGTGTTCAGCCAGCCTTATTGGCCCTCCTTCTGTGTCCAGCCAGCCTTTTTGCCCCCTTTTTTTTATTATTTTCTGTCAGCCTTATTGCCCCTCCTGTGTCCAGTCAGCTTTATACTCCCTCCTTCTGTGTATCCAACCAGCATTATTGCCCCTTCCTTCTGTGTATCCAACCAGTCTTATTGCCCCCTCCTTCTGTGTCCAGCCAGTCTTATTGCCCCCTCCTTCTGTGTAAATTCAGCCATATTGCCCCCTCCTATGTCCATTCAGCCTCATTGTGCCCTCTTAATTTTTGTCCAGCCAGCCTTATTTCCCCCCCCTTAAGTTTTGTCCAGCCAGCCTTATTTCTCCCTCTCAAGTTTTGTACAGCCAGCCTTATTGCCCGTTCCCTTCTTCCCCTTGCCTCTTTAGTGTGTGCCCCCCCATATTATTCTTCCATATTCCCCATGCAAAATACCTTCTTCCACAATAATAAACTTACCTTTTCTTGCCGTCTTCTTGCCTCCAGCTCTCTCCTCCGCGGCGTGCTCTTCAGAATGACGCCAGTGTGACCTTAGGTCACACTGACGTCTTGTGAATGGAGCTGCGGGTGGGTGAGCAGGGCATCGGGCCCAGCAGCGGCCAGTCCAGCTGTAAGTATGAATGTGACGCCGAAATGTCCTGTTATCAACGAGCACCATTTGTACAGTGTATGTTACCTGTTGCTTTCTGAAAACAGGACATTTTGGCGTCCCAAAAAGGGGCACGGGGAAAACGGGACAGCCCATCAAAAAACGGGACTGTCTCGTTCAAAACGGGACGTATGGTCACGTTATGTATGCCCAATAGTAGGCGTGAGCGTGACGTACAATATATTGGACGTACCACCAGACAATTGGCAGTCAGGTTCTATGAACATCGTAGAAACATTTTAAACAAGAATACCCTCCATTCCCTTTCTAAACATGTTAATTTATGTCATGAGGGAAATGTTAGTGTACTCAAAATCAAAGGAATTGAATGGATTCCTAATACTAACAGAGTGGGAGATAGATTTTAAAGATTGTGTAAGAGAGAGGCCTACTGGATATTTAGGCTAAACATCATGTATCCAGTGGGCCTCAATGACTGCATAGACTGAATTGTTTTGCCTGATGTATCTGCATATTTAATCTGTTTGGATCCATCAAATAATGTGTGACCGATCCCCATGATTGTGTATGATGAATAACAATATTATTGTGGATCCATAGACATTTATCATCGTCACCTATATATTAGAATTAACAAACAATCTAAATTATGAGGTTTAAGAATTATGAGGTTTACCAATTTATTGTTAGGTATGCAGTACATATCTCTAGGTATGCAGTATATATTCATGATAGATAATATGTTCACTGTAGTGAGGCTAAAATTATTTAGATTTTTGAATGTAATACCCATATTTTCTATATGGATCCAAATACGAATCTATAGACACATAATGTTTGTGTGCGATCCTTGGGTGAATAGACGGACTCCGTACTGTAAATGTACTTATTGGGTGCACAATATATATTTATGACATATGATATGTTCACTGAAGTGGGGCTAAAAGTATTCATATATTTTTGATCCATTGGAGGACTAATACCTTATCACTACATGTATATATTCATATTTTTCCTCTATATTTCTTTTTATTGTTTATCATTTTTTATAGTTTATTGATTTATTATTATTATTTAGTCTTTTGTATTTTTTATTACTATTTTTATTTTTATTTTATGTATGCCTGTTTTGTTTTATTTATTTATTTATTTATTATTTACAACTGTATGAGATAAATGAAAATTGTCTAAATATAAACATGAATCAAGTAGTTTCCATCTTGAGGTACATTCATGTTTATTTGACTGAAAATAATGGGTTAATGAGGAGGCATCTATATCCTCCATATTCAGGGGGAATGTCCGTCTGTTCCTACTTATTTATTCTCTTTTCTTTCTTTATTGTATACATTTTTCTAAAACTAGGAAAAAATATCAACACACCAATTTGTATGAAAATACATGTTTTCTTTATATATGTTTCTGTAAAACTAGAAAAAATATCAATACACCAATTTGTATGAAGATTTATGATTTAAATGCTATCCACAATTATTAAGCCTAAGGGCAAGTCCACTCTTTGTATATATATATATGCAAAAGAAACACCTGTGGATTTACAGGTGATAATTAATGAGAAGAGTTTTTGGATTGGCTAAAGGATCTTTTAAAGAAGCTTCCAAATCTTGGTTAAACATACTCTCTGAGGAAATCGCCAAACAAGCGGAGAAACGCGTTATGGTTGGCCCATAGGTTTCATATTTTATTGTTCTTATATATGAAGCATCGAGTTCCAGTACTTTGAAAATTGCCAGCATTGATTCATCTGCATAAGCGCACTGAGGGACGGACGGCTCCAGACACAGAGGAAGGTCTGGTAAAGACAGCGCTTCAACACGGCCTGCTTATCCAGCCCCCTAATTACTGGCTATACGGAGTCACACAGACATAGTCTGCATATCATCAAGACCTACCCTCCCATGGCCTGAAACCACGTGGAGCGAGCACGGGCAAGCGGGACGCCGCAAGCCCGACCAGCCATTTGCATAAAGAGCAGGTATCTTGAGAAAAACTCTGCTAAGGACTAGCACAAGGAACTGGGTGAGATATCAATATATTGAAGTTTATGATTCTGCTATAGACCGACACAAAGTATCGGGTGAGCCAAAACTATACCGAAGTCTGATTATCTGTGACACTACATTAGCCCTCAAAACATTGGAAATAAAATATTATATGGGCATTGCTTTACAAAAGCTGACTTCCATTCAACAGTGCACTGTTCAAAATCTGGACTGAGATTGGCATGCTAACTTTGTATCTTCTATTAGTGTTATAGTGTTTGTAGCAGATTTTAGCTATATTGTGTCAACATATGGCTAATGTTACATGGTGTGCCCACCAGAACTAGCTTCATATATATTTTTTATGAAATTTAAGAATTCTTAATAGTCTTCTTTATTTCTTTTTTATCATTGCATCCTAGGGAGCGTTTTCATTTTATATTTATTAATTTTGCTTCTAAAATAAAATGATATTCTAGTGATTAAGCGCTCTGGTTTTTGTATACCTGCACAAATAAGCACACAGAAGCAAGGGATCCTTTGTGTGAATTGAGCTTGTTGAGAATGGTTGAAGACCAATGGAGAGGGTCAATTGTAAGGGGCATTACATGTTATGCCAAGGGATATTTCCACTGATAAAAAAAATATTCCCCTGTCGTCTTACTATCACAATTATTGATGCCCTGAATAAGGCTAAGAAAGAATAGAAGACAGCGGTAACTAATAGGACAATATTCCCATGGCTATGTCACACTTGTTGTTCTTGAAATTATAGAGCTCAGAGTCTAAAGTCTCTGCCAGCAAGTGCCAGAGCCCCTTGGAAGTTTAGGGTACAGGTTTCATCATTTTCAGTACAGGTTTCACCATTTGAAACCCTCTGTGACCAGGCCAGGTTTCCCCACAAGTGGTATAGCTAGGCACATGTCTCAGATGGCTAATGGCAAATCTTTGCGGTGATAATTCCATTTTTATTATTGGATGAGAGACATCATAAGATGATCACAGAGAAAGATTCTGCACAGCTAATATGAGGGGTACAGGAAAACAGTGACTTGGAATACACACAGCTGGATTTAGGACAGCTCCATCAGGTTCTGTTCACAACTGTTTACAAATTCAAATGATTCAGATTCAGATGGGAATTGTTTCTTTCCAGTTCAAAACAAGTATGATGCGACAAATCACTCTAACATGCAAAACTTAGTACATTTGTGGCACCCCTGCAGTGCTAGACTGAAAGGTGCAGGGTGTGCGAGGGCTGTTGCTAGGAAACAGCCAGCTGATGCGTGAGGGCTGTTACTGGGGAAACAGCCAGCCAATAGAGGCATGCTAGGTAGATCGTGAGATTTCTAAAAGGATCTGGGAAAAGTCAGTTGGAGTTGGCAGTTGGCGTGAGGTAACGGTGTGAGGAGCCGTGTGTCTGTGTGAGGAGAGTGTTAAGAGAAAAGCAATATCGGAGAAACTGAATTATTGACGGCGGAGATAGCGAGAGAGAGAGAGAGAGCCAGAGAGTCAGGAGAGAGTGTGAGAGACAGTGGTGATATCAGAGAGAGCATTGCAGACAGTGGTAACATCAGGAGAGACAGCGGTGATATCGGAGGAAGCATTGCAGACAGTGGTAACATCAGGAGAGACAGCGGTGATATTGGAGGGAGCATTGCAGTCAGTGGTAACATTGAAGGAAGGTGCTGAGGGGTAGGGAGTAAGCCTTGGCGTCGGTGGTGAAGCTGGGAGAAGTGTGAGAGAGACATTTGAGGTAGCGGATCAGCTGATGCGGGTGTTTTCGAAGGCTAAAAGGGAAAAGGATTAGAAGTGAACTATCTATAATACATTTTGAGACGTCAATTCCTCAGAAAAGACTTTAGTATACTCTGCACCTTCATTTGAAGAACGTTAAGAAGGTATTGAGAGCCATAGCTTAGACTGTTGGTGGACGGGCTCTATTGAAAACCCTTAAAAGTTTTAAGAACTGTTTTGTTAGATGTAATTTGATAAGTGTACATATAACTGATTAATTTTTTTAAGCCAAATTAGAGGTTATTTAGTAAAAGAATAGCAGTCAACTTTGTCTGAAATTAAAATATAATGATAGCAGCCATAAGTAAGTTTGCTTAGTAAATAGACTTTGTCAATATTTACTCTGTTTCATATGCTGTGCTGTGCCAGTATTTTATCTGACACATTTGACAAACTTGATATTTCTTGATTGTAATAGTTTTTTATGCTTAGTTATTACAGTATGCATCTGTTATATTGGTGCCACTTTTATGAAAAACGCCATCACTAAAAATTGCTATTTCTGATTTCACCTGCTTTACATGCTCTGTTTATGAATAGGAACTATATAGTTTTGTGACAGCTTTATTGTGTTGAACAAGATAAGTTTTCTGCTAATCTGAAGCATTCAGAAAAATTGTTATTAAAATGTATTTTATTAAACACTGGTGCAGTGATTTTGAGTTTTCTTACGTTGTTTACACCTCTCTGCAATCCACCATCCACAATAAAACCTGTAACCCACATCACCACGGTTACCACACATTGTGTCAACTGATTGTTGTCTCCACTATTACAAGTTTTCACATGCAAAGGGTTCTGTTACAGACTCTAGAGCATAGTTGCCAACTCTCCCTGAATATCAGGGAGACTCCCTGAAGATTGGGTGATCTCCCTGACTCCCTGAAGTGTTTGGTAATCTCCCTGATTCTAATTTCATCCATTGAGGTCTATGGAGATGACCAATTTCATTGAGGCCAAGATGTAATGAAAGAATCTTGTTAATCAGCTGCAGCGTCAGTTTTAGCTTTTCTATAAAGATAGTAATGAAAGTATTCACTGACAATTTAATAATCAATAAATACTGACATTTTTATTGTAAAATAGTTTTTCTGGCAGTGCTAGATACACCTATGGGTGGAGCTATTCACAGGACACACCTCTTTGGCACTACAAGACACACCCTTTTGGTGCAGCACCTTGATAGTGCCCTTACAATCTCCCTGATATTCATTTGCAAAAGTAGGCAACCATGCTCTAGAGACCCACGGCCCCTGTTACAGAGAAAGAATTAGATCCATTTGTTGCTCTTACATTTGGCAGCTCATGACGGTGCGTAGGCTGCCGTTTATGTAAACTGATTCCCATTGGGTATGAAATCCCAGATGACCTGATTATCAACATGTGTTTACACATAAGGATCAGGTTTTCATTTTGTACTGGCACTCGTCTCCTATTCTCATTCTGGTCTGGCGACTTTTCTTTATGTGATCTGACTATCTTTTAGCATTAAGAGATAGAGGTTGTGTAACATAGTCTTCATGTCCTAATACTACAATTTGTATGCATATATGCTAAGTTCATTCACTGATTTTGTGCCAACAGGAAGTGGAGCATAAGGGAGGCAAGGCATAGGACAGGATTGTCAAAGTCCTCTTACTTACAGACTTTAAGAGATTAAAAGCATTCAATCTAAGGAACTATGCTTAAAAACACAGTTATGGTTGTAGACACACATGTCAAAGGAAGGATCTGCAGAAATGAGACAGACAAGAACATGCCAGCTTTTCTCAGAACAGAGCAACATGCAGCAGGCTCTGCACACAGCATACAGATGCCAGGGTCCAGATAGGCCTGGCAGACATGGCTTAATAGGAAAACGGGAGAAGCAGAAGGCAACATCTGGACAGATATTAGAAACAGGTTAATGTAATGAAAGCTTTGAAATATATAGAAACAACCACATTTGAATTAAGTATGGAAGTCATTACATTGCATTGCACAATAATAAAGTAACCGCGATATAGCAAGTCATTCAGGATTCAGATTTAAGGCCCATATTCATACCTAAGAGTGAGTTATGTGTGGACAGATCCGCATCTAACTCACCCGTCCTGCCCCTATCCAGCTCCCCCATTTTTAGGTACCTTATGGCACTTACCAGGGCTGGATTAACAATGGGGCTGATGGGACTACAGCCCCAGGCCTTCATTTAAAAACGGGCCATTTAATCCAGGCTTCAGCAGCAGATAACAAATCCAAAACAATAGCTCAGGGATTGGTGCACGGAATGGCTATATAGAAAGAGTTAGTAATTAAATCAAAACTTATTAGAGAAAAATACATATAAATATATAAAGTAATACATTAAAATATTAATAATCAATCCCTATTGAGGGGGAATCGTAGCAGACACTTGGGTGCGGCAACAGCACCCCAACAAAAAACGATTTAACCAATTATTGTCCGTGGCGTAACCACCCTGCCCATAGGGATTAAAGTAAAAAATATATATAAATACTTAAAGACTTAAACAAAAACATAAAACAGTTTAATAAATATTAATAAAATAAACACAATCATTAAAAAACTGGTACCGGCCGATTCAGATTAAATTCTAGATTAAATTGACACTATATGACAGGTACAGGATCAGTATCTCACAAGGTAATAATAATTGCTTCACAATAAATACATTCAGAGAATACCAATACTCCAGCAAAAATCATAGGCCATTAAAAGGAGAAATTCATGGAGTTAATCCTCAATGTCCTTAAGAGACAATCACAATGTAGTTGTAGTTTGCCTCATATAAGTACAAGAATTAAGACCATGGATTCAATAATTCGCGGAGCATAGAGCTAGTAGCCAGCTTGTTAGCCCCTCTAGTTCCGTTATATATGGAGCTGTAACACGTGCATCCGAAACTTATAAGTTCCTTTGGCCGCACAAGTAACAAACTAGTTAGGGATTGGAGTAGTTAAATATGGATAAGGCTTTCAATACCTTGAGACGGTTAGAGTAGTGAGAAACAAATGTGAACAATCTCACCCAGTCCGTGGATCTAGAGATGTAGCATGCTCCACTCGGGAAAGATCAGCAGTGTGTTGTTACCGTCAGCTGGATTAGGCAATTAACCTCTCAGCTCTTGGACGCACAGCAACAGAGTCGCTTGATGCGCCAGGTGCACTATACGGTGTTCCATCGACTATCATTAAATTTGCTTAAGTGTAGATAGTAGAGGCTGTTCATGCATTCAATGTGGTACCAAGAAAAAAGTGTCTCTAGTAGAAAATCGGTAAGGTTGGCACCAGGTTACCATTTCCTTATGCGTTTCATTGCTTCAATCAGTTTCATCATAGTGTTTTTCCCTTTATTTAAGTGTGGCACATTGTTATGTACTTGTTATACTACATTGCCCAGAAACCCGATGGTCAGCTGGCGTCATGTCTCTACCGGTAATCAAATGACTGCCGGGCTGTGTACCCTAACGAGTGACCGGATAGGAATCAGGCAACCTGGGTTTCTGGTCTCTGATTGCGTGCACGCTGGCTAGTGATGGCGGTCAGTATCACACCTGTGGTAAGTTCTGTTTTCTATTTAAACTAGTGAGCCAGTGCAGCAATACATGATTGATCTAAGCTCTAGGGGGGATGGCTGTGATATGATCTTGGTTGTTTTCACTATCTGATGGACCTGGCAATATTTGGATGTTTTTCCACAATTTGGATAAGCACCTTTTTCTATGTGTTTATATTCCTACCATGGTCCCTGTTTTTAAAGCCTTGATGATACTGTTGATAGTTTCCTTTTTTTTATATTTTCGGACCACATTCTGTAATTTTGATTATTTATTGGTGTGCTGATTACAAAACTTGGGGCAGTTGCATTTAGTTAGTTTAGTTAGACTATGGGTCAGATTTACTAAGCTGCAGGTTTGAAAAAGTGGAGATGTTGCCCATAGCAACCAATTACATTCTAGCTCTCACTTTCTTATTACATACTAGAGAATGTCAGCTAGAATCTGATTGGTTGTTATGGGCAACATCTATGTTTTTTTCAAACCCGCAGCTTAGTAAATCTGGCCCTATGTGCTTCTCTGCTTTCTGCACTCATATGATTATCCAGTAAAGAAGGCGCGCTGTCATTCCATTTTTATGTATATACATATCTAGGATGAAGGTCAGGAGGCTGCACCTTTTTGAACACTGTTTTTTTCACTTATCTTCTCTGTTCATTTAAAAATCAGAAAAATGTCAAATTGTGTTAGAATTTTTTTTCCAATTGATAGTAATGTTATTTCATGTGTTTACTTTTAATAAATGGTATGGTCATTAGATTTTTGTGATGCTCACTTTCAAACTATCTGTATTGTATTTCGGCTACTAGGATGCTGTATGTATTAAGTTGTAGTCACTATGGGGTCTGTTAAATGATTCCAATAATAATGCCACACCAAACAATAGCTCCAATAATAATGCCCACACCAAATAATTCTTTGATGTGGACATTATTATTGGGGTTATTATTATTTGATGTGGGCATTATTATTAGTGCTAATATGTTATGTGCACATTATTATTTGAGCTATTATTAAATATTATGGTAAATGGTAATTGTATACTCTTAGAGGGGGTCTTCGTATAGAGCACTTGACTCTAAAACACTGACTTATGAGTTAAAATCTTGCAGCTAAATGTATATTTCTATATGTATTTTTTACATGGGCAATATATTAGTATTAGCTGGGAGACAAAAAGGGGACCTCAGTATTATTATGGAAAAGTACTGTTAAATACTACACCCTTTTGGCTAAACATCAATGCCACCCGGCTGGCAAAGTTTTCTGGGGAGAACAATGCCGGCTGACATATAGATAATTCTATTGTCTTCTTCACCTATTAGACATTATAATCTTGTTGGTATTGGTGGTTAGAGGGAGGTGCTATCTTTGCCCTCTATGGTACTGACCATGAGCACATGTAATTCACCACTCGACACGTCACTGGTCACGTCCACTCGAATAGGCCCTTGATAATTTTCAGCCCCAGGCCCACAAGGAGGTAGATCCAGAACTACGTTAGCAATACATTTCCTCGCGTAGCGTATTTACATGTGCGTACCTTCTATACACTCCCCTTGGCACACCCCTTGAATGTACGTATTTTGACCAAGATCCGCTTTCCAAACCCTACCTTAACTTTTGGCAACATAACCGATGTCATCCGCTCACGTACGTATGGGCAACACGTATTTATGCAGCTAAGCACGCCCATACTGTACACTTTAAATACAAAGTATTTTGCCTACATAATGTATTTCAGACGTATTTTGGACTAACATAAAATTGGCACGCCCACACGTAAGTATTTACGTGACACATAAATGAATGGCCCATACGTTCACATTTATGCTACGTTACGGAGCGTATTTTCTATGATGCGCATGAGCAGTACTTACCAAAACACGATTTTACGTCTCCGCCACGCGTAAATTTGCTCACAAGCGTTGTTCTGGATCTGGCCCAAGGACCTTAATCTGGCCCTGCATAGGGCTACCTTATCTTACCTTGCGCAGTTTCCTTCTTATTAATTTGTGCATTGTGCTAATTGATACATTGTATTGATTGGTAAATAATACTGATTGGAATAATTATTTAAATTTGACTTAATTATTGTGTATTTTCATACATGGAATTTAACTCATAGTATACTGTATTACTTTGTGCATTGTGTTAATTGGTGCATTGTATTTATTGGTAAATTATACTGATTTGTGTAACTATTAGAATTCAGCTTAATTATTGTTCATTTTATATGTAAATCTAGTGGAGATTTACTTTTCTTCTTGCCTGTTCTAAGAAATAAGACCCTGCCGATACTCTATTAAATCTGTGTTTTACAAGCTCCTTTCTGGTGTCCTGTCTCACAAGTTTTCCCACCACTCTCACCTCTCCACAAACGGAAAGAGGAACCCGAATCAGACCAGGTAATCTCATATCACTACAATCCTAGTGCGGTGTTTACAACTTGGTGTCACGGACAGGATCTATCGGAGTCCAAACTGAAGAGAATGGAAAACTTGAAGAGACCACGTTGACTGACCGCCCATCCTCACCAGCACCCTCCACTAGTGAAGGTGATCCGCTAGCTCCAGCTATGGCCCAGATAAATCCGATTACTCTTTCATACTACTTCGGGGCTCCATGGCTCCCCACCTACACTGGAGAAACTCTGGGCACTGAAAGAAATACCTTCACTGAATTTAAAAGTAAAATGACATCCATGTTCCGTTTGTACCCTTTGACTGACCAGCAGCAGGTTGAAGTGCTCATTGGACAGCTGAAGGGCTCAGCTCATTGGGAAGTGATGTCATGTCCGACTGATGAGAGGCAGAACGTCATGCAAATACTCAAGCGATTAGCGACCACGTTTGAGATTCGAACAATGTCTGCCCTAAAGATGCGGTTCTACGTAAGTAAACAGAGCACTGGAGTGTGCAAGAAAATACGGAGTCATATTTAGGGATATCATATCTATAGATGGGTAAGAAAGAGAGTATGTATAGTAAACACATTTGTGCAGTCATGTGGATTGAATTTATCCACTTCATAAGTTATTACTGTTAAATGTCTCTGAACATAATGATTAGGTTTTTTTTTTTTAAATATTAATACATTACAAATTGCCAATTACTAACTATCAATTTAAAATAAATTAACCATTTTAGACCAGATCCAGGAAAGGAAAAGTGTCAATATTGCTCATAGCAACCAGTCCGATGTTAGCTCTCACTTTCCTATTGCATACTAGAAAATGTCAGCTAGAATCTGATTGGTTGCTATGGGCAACATCTCCACCTTTCCTTTCCTGCAGCTTAGTAAAGCTAACTCCTAGTATTCTGACAATATATGTACAGAAAATATATCAAATGCAACCAAAAAATCTAGCAGTTTCACTTAATTGCCAAAATGAAAAGTAATTATTTGTATGTGTCTCTGTGAGTCAGTTGGTTTCCATCAGCCAGGGATTACAAATAATGAAATTATAAGAGTATCAGTGACACAGGAATCACAGTCACTGCTGCCAAATTGTTGCAATGTATTTGCAATGTATTTATACTGATAACAACCTTCTGTCTCATCTTACCATTGCTTATATACAATGGAGACATATTTTGTGGGCTGAGTAAATAATGTGTAATAACACAATCACATGTCTCATAGCACTATTCTCTGCAATTATCCCCACTCCCCACAAGTGACTTTTCTTCTAGAGTCGGCCACATTGCAGATTTGCCTAAGTTAGAGGCTTCACCTCTTTTTCGGGTATAATTTCTGATGCACGGCCAAATGAATGTCAACAAGCAGCGGTTTCAAGTTTGCTCAGTGTACAGTCTTTTTCATTGTTGCTTTGATCTACCATAGAGTCCTGTGTCTTCCAAAGATTCCTGTTTGCTTTCAACATTGACTTTAAGTTTGTTTCCTGACATTGCTATTGTAAACTTTGGCTTATCTACTGTTATATTTATGACTTTACCTTTGATTCCCAGATCTAGTATCAGCTATTATGTGAATTGCGGCAAAGTACATCACTTTTTACCGAAGTCACAGACGAGGTTGGACATTAATTTATACTCCATATTTTTGGAGCTCTGAGAGTCAGTGGACATTCTTCTTCTCCCAATTTTGAATGATTCAGTCCTTTATTGCTAGAACACATGATAAAACCCAGGGTTGCCTGGAAATTTGGGCAGTTCTCCCGGAATGCCAAAGCCGTCAAATTTCCCACATGAGAGGGGGGGGGGCCTCTCATAATAATAATCCCTAGTGTTACGAGGGATGGGCTGGACTTGATGGCGCCTTTTTCATCTTCAACCCCCTGGAACGCTATAAATTAAGGCAGTGGAGGTGTTGCAAATAATGACCAACCAGATTCTAGCTCTCACTTTCCTATTCCATTAAACGGGCTTTATCATATGAAAACGAAGAAGTCCATATTTACAATGCTATCATCGCCATGGAAACCGTGGCGATGATCGCATTAACACTCTCAATCACCAAGCTGGCAGATTGCTTTATTTACTTATTGTTAGCGTTAAATAATGCCATCTGAGGATGTCGTAAGCGTAACTATTCCAGTGGGTCCCCATATATCCCCCCTTTTCCTCCCCCTAATAGCTGTTATTGGGGGAGGAAGAGAACGGTACATATCGGGGGAGACCGCTGGAATACAGTTAAGTAAAAAAAAAAACATTAAAATCTAAGTTAAAAAAAATAAAAAGTATATATTAACTAGTTTTAATTAATTTTTATCTAAGAAACATATTTAATTTTAAAAAAACACACCTGCCCGGGCACGCGTCTGTCACTAAATCCAATGCATGCACAGTGATTTTGCCTTTTGGGACTTGAAATTTTACAAGTCCCAAAAGGCAGCTACTGCGCATGTGCCGGGACTGCATAGCCAAACGATGTCAGCGAAATCCAGGAGGGTCTATACCTCCAAAAAAGATACCAAATGTAGAAAATAAAACCAGATAGGCACTGATTGGACCCAAACGTCATATACTTGAATAAATACCCTTATAAACGCTAAGAGGTCCGTGGTCCTAATGCACAGATACTCGACCAGCAGAAAAGTAAATTTATTAACACAGATAAACACACGTAAAAAAGAGGGGTACACAATACATTAGGCAATAATGGCAGACTGTCTCTGTACCGTAGATGTAAAAGAATTGATGGGGTGCCATTTTAATGATAGTTTTAAGTTACAAGGCACCTGACATAAGAAATCTGGCACCCTGTGCTTCTATAATTACCTATAAAAGCGCTGGGCGCTATATTTCTTACATCAGCTGTGCGGTGGGGGAAAGGCACTTGTCAGTCGATGTCCAGAGCCGGTGCTACCAGATTGCAGTGCTCATACAGGACGTTCCTGCATGAGCTGCAGCAGTAATTACATGGAGCATTGCTCACAGTTGCAGAAGCTCATACAGGAACTTTCTGTATGAGCGCTGCCTGTTTACAGAAAGAGCACCGTGGAGGAGGAAGGCAAGGTAAGTAAAAAGGAGAGAGGCTGGAAGCACATTATGATACTGGGGGTCGGCTGGAGGCATATGATGGGAGATACTGAGGGGGGCTGAAGGCACATTATGGGGAATACTGGGGGTCGGCTGGAGGCATATGATGGGAGATACTGAGGGGGGGCCGGAGTCACATAATAGGGAACACTGGGGGTCGGCTGGAGGCACATTATGGTAAATACTGAAGGGGAGCCGGAGTCACATTATGGTGAATACAGGGGGCCGACTGGAGGCACATAATGGGGAATACTGGAGGTCGGCTGGAGGCACATTATGGTGAATACTGAAGGGGACTAGAGGCACATTATGGTGAATACTGTGGGTCGACTGGAGGCACATGATGGGAAATGCTAAGGGAGCTGCATTCACATGATGGAGAATACTGTGGAGGTTGGAGGCACATAATGGGGGGGCTGGTAAGACATGATAGGGAATCATCCTGAGGGGGCTGTAGACATATGGGAGTAATAGGAGGGAGGCTGGAGACATGACCAAAGTACTGGGTGATGAGACATGATGAGTTGACCACACTCCCAATGGCATGGTCACACCCACAATGAGTTAGCCACACCCCTTTGTTGGCGTGACGCCGCTTCGAAGCGGCACAAATACAGTTACTACACACCAAGGAGGGGGGGCGCCAGTGGGAGGGCTAAATTCTCACCCCTCCCCCCCCCCCCCCACAAAAAAAAAAAAATTACGTTTTTTTGAAAAAAATTTTTTGTGATGCCCCTGCTACTGAGTATTTGCTTATGTGAAAGGGGAAACTTTGTATCGGCTAGAAGATACATAGGTGGTAACTATCTTTAAGGATAGCGGACTTTCACGATTAATGGTTGCATAAAAGAATTAAGATAAACCTGATAATTGTCTGTACGGGTCACCAGATTCATAACTGTAACCACCATAAGGGCTACTCTCGTGATAAATATGTGTAATTACTAATGGTTTTTAAGGGATAAACATAAACGGACATCAAGGAAAGGGTGTTGAGTATAGTAGTGAAAGTCCTCATAAACGTGGGCACCCGTGATGCTAGGTGTTGATCAACACGATTAATTATATGGAGGTAAATATTAATTAGCATTAAAACAATGACTAGTGTGGTTACTTAAGTAATTATTTATATCATTATAAAAACTATTACTGGGCTGAGATCTACTAAATGAAATTGTTAGACTGAAGGAAGGGGCTTGATTGGTACTGTGAATATCAACATTACTGATACAGGGTGTGATTTTTGGATGAGGTGCTATTAATCCAAAAATGGGGCAATTTCATATCTCTCCTTCAGACCATGTGATTTCAGAGAGTTTAATTATAAAATCCAAAACATTTCGCATTATGCAAGTTTTTTGGCTAGGTCTCCCCCTCTCTCACTTAATTTAACATGTTCAATAAATCTAACCGAAAGTTTGGAGGTGTCTGCATTGTGGTGTTTGTAAAAATGGTCGGAGACTGAATGGCTGAGGACTTTATATTTTATATTTCTCAGATGTTCTTGTACCCTAAGTTTGGCCATACGTTTGGTTTTTCCTATATACCTCAACCCGCACGGGCACTCCAACATATAAATAACTGAGATACTTGCCCAATTTAAGAAACCCTTGATTTTAAATTCTTGCATTTTGGTGTTGTTTTAAAACTTTTTAGCTTGGGTTTTACAGACCATGCAGTGTCCACATTTGTATGATCCACTTGTTTTTTCACTTGCGGTTTTTCAGGGATGATTGTGTCCAGGATCGGTTCTATCTTTAGGATATCCCAATGTTTCTGTAAGATGTTTTTAATACTTTTTTCAGAATTATTGAACCTTGTGATGAAAGAAACTGAGATGGTGGTATCTGTTTTTTGTTTATATAACAATAAAGATTCTCTGTCCGGATCATGTGTCTTTTTATTTGCCTCTTTGATGAGTGTTTGTGGATAACCCCTAACAATGAATTGCTTAGCATAAAGATCCAATCGTGTATTGCAAGCTAATTCATCACAGTTTCTTTTTACAGAATTGGAAGTAGGGAATATTTTCCTTCCATCATCGTAAGTGTCCACTCAAAGTGGAGATAGCTATAACTACATCAAACCCGTTGACACAAATAGCTATATTCACTTGAAGAGCCAGATTTACTAAGCTGCGGGTTTGGAAAAGCGGAGATGTTGCTAATAGCAACCAATCAGATTCTAGCTGACATTCTCTAGTATGTAATAGGAAAGTGAGAGCTAGAATCTGATTGGTTGCAATGGGCAACATCTCCACATTTCCAAACCCGCAGTTTAGTAAATCTGGCCCTAAGAGTGGACACTTACAACGATGAAAGGAAAATATTTCTTACTTCCAATTCTGTAGGGTGAAAATAAAGTTGATGAATTAGAAGCTAGCAGCTTGTTCACTATTCATTATATGCACCATCATATTATAGTGCTTTATTATTTTAAACAATCATTCACATCAGTCCCTGCCCCATTGTAGTTTACAGCCTAAATTCCGTAACATTCACACCCAGACTAGGATTAAATGTTAGTCATCAGATAATTAACCTACTGGTATGTTTTGAAATGTACAGTCAAGAGATTTAATTTATTGCTTAATATATAGTTGAGCAAAATGTCTATCTAAGCCTTTCACTGATATACATAGATTAAAACTATTAAGAATTAAAATATAACTAGAGATGTTCACTGATGCCCGTGTTTTGGTTTTGGATCTTTATTAACTTTGTGTTTTGGATTTGGTTTTGGATCTGTATTTTTTTTGCAAAATTTGCTACAAAATGCTAAAATCGCATAATTTGGCTCTATATTGTTCCTATATTATTATTAACCCCATTCACAATAATTTCTAGTTAATTTTGAGGACCTCATAGGTAACAATATTATTTTCCTATCATGTGTCCAGCCCCCC
>WWET01000319.1:709018-719598 GCA_011038615.1 Limnodynastes dumerilii
TGCGCTACACACCCCCACTGCATAACACAGCCCCTATACAGTACACAGCCCCTATACAGTACACAGCCCCTATACAGTACACAGCCCCTACACAATACACAGCCCCTATACAGTACACAGCCCCTATACAGTACACAGCCCCTACACAGTACACAGCCCCCTACACAATACACAGCCCCACATGGCAGCACCTTGTCACACAGCACCGCAGCCAAACCCCCAGTAACCCCATCGTATAAGTGACAACAGGGATTTAGACAAAAACGTTGATAGTGAAAAAACAAACAGCGTCTGATTATGTGAAAAATGTTTAGATGCTGGTAGATTTCACATTTTTAGTTGAGTATTAATAAATAGTACCTTTATTTTCAAATCAGACGTTTGTTTTTTCACTATCCATGTTTTTGTCTAAAACCCTGTTGTCACTTATATGTAAGCGCTGTAACTTTTGCTTTCGGTTTATTAGAAACCCTAGGGTTTTCTTTTTTGGGGGGAGTTACACACGCTCCACCATACAGCTGCTTATTTGGGATTATCACTCCTTACAAACTTTCTTGTTATTTTACAACCCCATCGTATATCTCCAGCCCCTTAGTATCCCCCATCATATGTGTCCAGCTCCCCCCCCAGCAAAACCCCATCATGTGTCCAGCTTCCCCACCAGCAAAACCACATCATGTGTCCAGAACCCCCAGCAAAACCCCATCATGTGTCCAGCTTCCCCGCCAGCAAAACCCCTTACTTACCTTTGCCGCGTCCTCCGTCCTCCATTTTCCGTCCTGTGCTGCGTCTTCCGTCCTCCACACCGCCGTTGCAAAGCCGCAAAACCCTGCGAGATCCGACAGGGCTTTTGAAAGCTCGGGTGATGTGATGTCACCTGAGGGAAAATGCGAGCAATGCTCGGATCCCGCCTCGGGACCCTAAGTTCGTGCGTACTCGGTTCTCTGAGAACCGAGACTGCACATCTCTAAATATAACTGGAGATTTTTTTCTATATGCTCTTTAATACTAGAAATGTGAAAGTAAACAGTTGTTGATGGGATACGTATAGGTACAACTTTAGTTGCCCCCTTCCTTCCTATAACACATTGAGGAGGAATAAAGGGCTTTATTATGGGTCATACATTCAATGTGTTCCATAATTAGCTCCTTACTCACAAACACACTGCTGGGAGCCTTTCTTACATGGATACAGACACAGATTCATAAATTTCTGTGGATGCTCTGAAAAACAGGTCAGTGCACCAATACCGCCATCTATCTATCAATGGCGCCCTTAGTATGTCACTGGTGAACAGTCAATCAGTGTCTCCCCTTCCCTGTTTTATATGTATAGCAGTTTGTGTCAAATCAGAAGACACTAAAACAGCTGTTGGAAAACACACTTTAAGAGTGTGTCAACATCCTATCTATGCATGACTAGTGTGATTGTGCAATTTTACAGGAGATGACAATGATATCAGTAAATCACTCCTTGAACTTTAAGTGTGGCTGAGCAATCTACTTATTGCTGGCTTACCTGCTAGAATTAACCTTTTGGATTTATTTTGCCATTTAATGTTTTTTTTGGTTGCACATATTTGTTTTGACTACTATACAAACATGTTTTTATAGTGATTAAAATAGCCATTCTGCACAGCACAAGTATCCATATATTTTTATTTATTTGTTAAAATAGACAAGAGGGAGAAGGTGATAGCGCGCAGACTAAATAATGTACATAATAATATACATAATAATAGGTGGTGGTCGTAGTGGTAGGCTGTAATAGGCACTTAGCGCTGTAGGAAAGAGGAGGTGTGGAGAGAAAAAGAAACACAATAGTGCAGATGGTCACTTTATCACATGGATATGTGGATCAAAATGCACTCACACTTTGTCGGCTTGGTAGTATGCACGTCTGGGTGTCTTTTCAGTCGTTAGTAGAGGGGCTTCGTTCGTTCCGATGGTGAGGGAAAAGAACAAGAGAGAAATAGTGCAGATCGTTGGGATAAACGGCCAAATGGCATAGATTGCACTCACCAGATGCTTCTCTTGTTTGGCAGCGTGTAGGATCCGTGGCAAATCTGTGTAATGGTGCTAGCTGGCGTGTAGCAGGGATCCCTCCTGCCAGCTGACTGCCGGCGCGCTAGCTGTCGGGGACTCCCTATGACGTCACGGGGCCAGGGGTTGCTGCACTCGCGTCTGCCTCGGTTCTGGCTGTTCTTTTCTGGCAGCTCTGCAGCCATGAACAAAACAGAGAAAAGACTACCTATGGTGCGGATATCATTTTATTGTAGACAAGGTTAAAATATGCAAGTTTACTCACAAGTGTAGTGGAAGACAAAGTATAGTTGTCTTCAAGAGTGCATTTAAAAGTGCAATATAGCAGCCACCTCCAAAGCATTTCAATCCTACGTCGGATCTTTCTCAAGGCTAAAATCACGCTCATCTGTGTTTCCCTAAAAAGCTAATTAGTTCCTCCTCCATACACATTATTCCGTTTGTATTATCATAAACTTCTCCCAAAAATATATAATTTCATCTAATATACGCTCATTGCTGACTTATTCTATAAACATCAAATACATTTGTTAAAATTTAATAAAATTCATGGAGCAAACCCAGGGGTATAAACTATCATAATATCTTCTTAAAATTTATACACCATATTTTAAAGTGCAAAAATGACAAGAAACAATTGTGCATCATTGTATATGTTTAAAAGTGCTAATATTATAAAGTGCTTAAGATTTTGAAGTGCTGTGACATATTGCATAAAGGGATAAACTACATATAATTTAAACGTGCTATGACTTATCCGAATTCTTAAAGGGACATACTCCCCATTTCATGAGTATTATATAAGTGATTGATATTTACAAAAATGCCAATGAGTCAGTTGGACTCTATTTAACATATCTTAAAGTGCATATGAATCTAAAATGCAAATAAAGTGCTATTATTTAATTTTAGGTCCCCGATTCCTTAAAGGAGTACACTCCATATCATAAATACATTTTGTTATACCATAGATAATTACAGATATACTTTTTTTTTTTTAACTATAAAAATACAATTGTAAAATACAACACAGTATATATATCATAATATCATTGATACCAGGATTACAGAGGCCAAAATAAGAGATAGAGGTTTATTGCAGGTAACAGAGTAACAGAACAGAAAAAAAACAGAGAATCACAATGTACAAGTGCAAGGTAACAGATTCCAGGTAATACACAGGTGGGAAATAAATTTCAGGCAAGCCTGAGACTGACAGAAGGTAATAAACAGACAGGCAAAGCTATGACAGACACAAGGTAAAAACAGACAGAAACACTCACATCCAGGAGGGAGGACAGAAGGCAGGTAGGTGAGAGAAGGCTGGCCAGCAGAAAGGACACAGAAGGAGACTGGAAGGCAAACACACGAATGGCAAATACAAGGATCATGAAAGACAGGATAATGAACTAAGAGCTATGACCAGCAGAGAGGCTGACAGGTGGCAGCTATTTAAAGGGAGAGCCACATCCCCATTGGCTGCTGATTGCACATGACAAAGGAAACCTAAAGTAATCCCAGCAGCAGAATAATTAAGCAGGTTCCCTAGCAGGGACAAATGCTGCAGGGGAAACCAGGACCGGAATACCCTGCTAAAGTAAAGAGACATACTTACACGCTGCTACCATATGATTGCATTCCCTCCAACCAGTTTCAAATTTGTCTATTTCTATCAGTTTAACTATTGATTTATGGGAACTTATCATAAGCATTCTTTATGTTGCGCAGATGCTCTGCCCACCTCGTTTTTAATGGACATGTTGTGCAACCCACATATTATCTTGTGCATTCATATTCTATAAGGTATATTATATTCGTACTGTGGCAAGTTATAACATTTTTTATTTGATATTTTTGTTTTGTTTGTGAAAACTCAAAATCTACAATTTTACTCTCTTGTTTCGTGCAGGTTCTACAAACTATACATGTCCCACACCTGTGGAATACCGTTGTTTTTATCTTAGGAGTGTTATATGTTTCTCTTAATGCACTCCTAGTAATGACATTCCCCATGTTCAGAGCTTTAGTATAGAAGAACCTTGGAGTATCCGTTAGATACTCCTTAAGTATTTGGTCTTCCTTTAATAGTCCCCAATGCTTTCTAAAAATCTTCTCCAAGCTTTCATATCTGCTATTATATGGGAAATCATATTAATGCCTTGGGGGTATCCTTTTCTTCCTTATTTTTCCTTCTCAGCAGGGTGTCTCAGTCTATCTCTCTTACTTCTTGTATTGATTGAGACAACAGATGATCTTCATAACCTTTTCAATGAATGACTCTTTCATATTATTCACTTGAGTATCAAAGTCATCTATATTCATACAATTTCTTCTTATATGTTTAAATTAGTTTTTTGGTACATTACAAAGCCATTTAACATGATGACAATTCTGTTGGTTTAAGTAGGAATAACTGTACGTTGGTTTTGTGAAATTCCATGTAGGTGAACCCGGGGGCGGGTGCTACGTCGGCGAGCCTGCAGGCTTATTACACCTCTGTCAAAGGAAAAATGATTTTTTTGGTATAGGGGTGCTGAGTCGTTAATAATTTTGGCTGTTTTTAGGGGCTACCTGGACGTAATGGTCAATCCACTAACCATATGCATCTTGTGTATTTATCGAAGGATTCCACCCTTCCCAGGCTCTCTCCTATATGTTGTCCCGTACACTCAGTTAAATAAGGTGTTACCTAAATAAAATGCAATATATGCAGTATCAAAAGTACAAATGTCAATTGTGCATATTTAAACAGTTTCCACAAATATACCAAATATACCATGTTCAGGTTCTGTATCTGTAATAACCAACACGTTTCGTTGGACTGGTCCAACTTTGCTTAGGGTTTACAGGTGAGTGTTGAGGGAGGTTTATAAGTATAGGTGTGCAGATGTCTAGGTGTATTCCAATTGGTTGATGCCCGCTTACATTTTAATTGGTTATTTCTTATCGCAAGTTCTGAGTATATTGTTTACATATGTTTCTCCTTTTAAAAGGCTGCTTGTCTTTTACTTATGCACTGTTTATCTGTCTGCAGATGGCATTTATTTATATATATTGGTATACTTATTTATTTGCAGTGACAAGGTATAAGGTAGAGTGAAAAGGGGAAGTAGGAAAGTACAATAAATTACTACTCATTACACCATTCCCTGACTGGATACTACAATTTCATCCTCCCCCATTTCACTACCTAGGACCACTAGGTTATAGGGAGGAACTGAAGGAAGCCCATGGATTTGTATTTTTACAGCGGCACCAGCACCACTGTCATTGATGTCTCAGAGCCTCATATCAACATCAGCTTCGTTCTGGGAGTAACGGAGGAACAATAGCCTTCTCCGGTCTACCTCCATAACTGACAGACGCGGACTCGTGCCTGCCAGGGGGTAAGCGTACTTGCCGACTTCTTGCTTCCTTTCCCACTGGGCAGATATATTCTACATCTAAACTGTTTCTACAGCTCTCTAAAGTATTTCTATCAGTGGATATACCTCTTACTTAGTTGGATGAACATTGTCCCTACGTTTATTGGAACTTATATTTCATATAACAATAGTTACGAGGGTACTAACTATTTTCTATTTGGAACTCTACCAGGTGCAAGCTATCACAAGCTATATATGTTTGATACATGCTATTATTTTATTATTCATTTTTTAATTTTCATCTTTTTTTTTTTTAACTAAACCATCTTTGGTTTTAAATAAAATTGTTTATTTATGTAACATGAGCATTTGGCAATCATATTCTATTTGATTTAATTTTATTTATTTATTTAGAGCGCACAATATTGTTTGTATATTGTTCTTTGAGTACAGCTGCTTTAGAGATATACATATATATATTATCCTTTTTATTACTTTAATGGTTTGATTTGTATAATTTACATTTGTTTTTGGCGCCATAGATCTTTTGTCTATACATGTTTTATCATGTTGAAGCTCTGTGTATTTACAAGATAAGTGACCCTCCTCTGGTCCACTGCCACTAGTCTCTGAACTGCAACTTCTCTGGTCCATACTGTCATTTATGTACTAAACATCTCCCACAATGATTATTGCAATGTTCTCCTTACTGGAATATAACATTACTCCCCTACAGTCTATAACACATGTATCAGCTAGACTGATTTTCCTTGCAAAGTGCTGTTTTAGAGCTAGTCCGCTCTGTCAGTCTCTATATTGGTTGCCTATATTTTACCAAATCAAATACAAAATATTCTTACTAACCTACAAAAGCATCAACTAGACTGGACCCACATACATATCCTCATTAATCTCAAGATATATTGCAGCTTGCCCTCTGAGACCTTCATAGGTTCTGCAACTCTTTTCTACAGTTAAAAAACGCTCTTATTCCTGGTTACAGGACTTCTCTCCAGCTGCATCTACTCTCTGAAATAACCTTTCTCGCCTGTTACAGATATCCTTTATTCTCTGAAATTTCAAGCACTCTCTTAAAAATCACCTCTTACAAAAATATGTCCTAGTTGCACCGATTTTCCCTTTTGTATTTTATGATTTACATAGTTTTACACACATTGGACCGTACTCAGACTACCAGACGTATAACATATACGTCCGGAGTTTAGCGTTTTTTACTACTGTGTATGCGTAGTAAATTTTTTATGAAATCTACGTATCTTTTCCTTACGTAGATTGCGTATATGCGGTCTTTAAGGCTGTGAGCACTGAGCACTTTTACTATACGACCTGGCTGGTCCCGTTTATGATATTTATTACTTTCCTTTATGTATCAAACCCCAGTGTCCAATAGACTGCAGGCTTGTGAGCAGCACCCTCTTACACCCTGGTTTATAATGGATGTTAAATGGTAAATTGTAGCGTAGAATGGTTCTATGAAAAATAACTGTTTTATCAAATATAACAGAGTCACTGCCATTATCCCTAAACACAAAGCAGCAGCATCTCTCAGCACTGATAATAATGACACGTCCTCCTCTGTCTGCCACTTTCTCCACTTATACAAGCTAAGAAGGCATGGTTTGGCAGTTGTAACAGACTTATTAGCAAAGCCTCTGAGGAGCTAGAATACATAGTAATCATCTACTAACCCTAGTTTTTGCTACCTCTGTAGTATTCTGTCTATTTATGGATCTATTAAAAATAGCATGTCCATAATAATTGTGTTACATATTAATTACCTGCATATAGTTTCCATGGAGAGACAGTGTTGTGCATGTCTGACAGTACAGTGCATCTTATCTAGTAATGTCTCATGCTTTCACGATTATTTGGACTACGCCCCTAGTTCATTTAAATATTTAAGATGCAGATGTAATTACCTAGATCAGTGATCACAACCTGATATACTGTATAGCAGAGACAGCATAGAAATACCATATAAAGGGATGGACAGTACATTTAACCTTGGTAATAAGCTGAAGCAATATGATTAATGAAATAGTTATCCATCTGTATCTAATACCATCCAGAAGAATCCTAATAAAGTTTTACAAGTGGTAACAAATACATTTGAAATAAACAGAAAATGGATCTGGGGGCGATGTGTGACAGCCTTAAGTAGCCCCACACTAATAAAAACAACCTGGTGCATTAGTACTGAGCCCATTGTAAATATACAATTATTTATTATTATTTTTTAATGTGTATATTATTTCTAATTCTTGTTTTGTTTTGTTTATTGACTCTGATAGATGAAATAGGTGAATAAAGAAATGCTGAGCATTTAGACTGATGATTAAATTGACCTGTTTGCAACCTTTGCTCCAACTAGTTAATGTTGGATAAACTAGCCTACACAAGTGCAGAATTCTGCCTCTGGACAGGAGGCAATATAAATCACAGCATCTCCATACACTGTTCCTGTCTCACCTTCTCCCAGCACGATGGCAAAGGGCTTCTTTGTGAGCAAGCTTGTAGGTTTTGTAGGCATATTTTTTGCCGTAGCTGCCGTGGCTACAATCATTGCTCTAGCAGTGGTCTACGCTAATGAAAAATCCAACAATAAAGAAGAAAATGGAGGATCTTTAACAACTGCACCCACCACAACATCCACCACAACCACAAATCCATTCACACAGACTTCTACCACACCTGCATCTGATGAACCTTGGGATAAATATCGGCTTCCAAAATCTCTGGAACCTCTTCACTATGATCTTGATCTCAGACCCATATTGAAAAAAAATGGAGAAGGACTCTATATATTTCATGGCATTAGTGTTGCCCACTTCCGATGTGTGGAATCCACCAACCTTGTCATAATCCACAGCAACAAACTCAACTATACCACGGTAGAGCTGAAGGATGATGCCAATAATCCTATCACCATATCTGAAAAAGTTGAAGTTGTGAGAACAAATTATTTAGTGCTATATCTTGCTCAGCCTCTGACAGTTAATAGAGCTTACACACTTCACACTGAGTTTACTGGAGAACTGGCAGATGATCTGGCAGGATTTTACCGCAGTGAATATGTGGAAGATGGTGAAACCAAGTAAGTCGCAATACAAGAATAATGTACCAATTCTCAAATCATATTTTATTTTCACATTTTTAATAATGATGAGATTTTGATTATTATCTATATATTTTACATTGCTGGTATACAGAAATAGTTCATAACTTTAAATAGTAAGACAAGAACAAGTTGATGATCAGTGCATTGAGGTGCTCAATGTAACTGAATGTTGTGATGAGATGTGGTCCTATATAACATATGGTTTTGATGACAGGATCATCGCCACAACACAAATGCAGCCGACTGATGCAAGGAAAGCATTTCCCTGCTTTGATGAGCCAGCAATGAAAGCTACATTCAGCATCACTCTCAGGCATCCACCAGATTATGTGGCACTGTCCAACATGAATCCTATCAGTAAGTCATTGACATTCAGTATAGTCTATTTTGGTGTGCAGTCAAGGCATATGGTATGGATACTGCATATTTACATTATATACAATCAATGAATAAAGGTATCAGTAAAGGTTGTGTATTTAACTCATTTTAAAAAGTTACAGTAAATATCATAGCATCATGTATATTGAAGCAGATATTAAAGGAGAAGAAGGTAATGCCAGACCTCCAAAACAAAGGCCCTCCAGTACTGTATCAGTTCATCAAGTCACCTGAGAAGGCAACTGCTGCTTATAATAGTTTGCTTTTTATACACATGTACTTGTTATAAGCTTATTCCCTGAGTAGGTTGAGCCATTCATCATTTTTACCAACCTTTTTCAACCTTTTTTTGTTCTAGGTGTGACCACTGAAGACTGGGGAGGTGAAAGATGGAATGTCACTGTTTTTGATAAAACTCCAAAGATGTCCACATATTTGGTGGCTTTCATAGTTTCCCAGTTCAGCGCTATTGGGGATGATGTAGTAAGTGCATTGTAGTATAGCACATTATATGTATGGGGGTAGATTACAACAAACTGTTTAGGATAAAATCTGTGATCCTTTTTCTACTGAAATTGATGTATCTTTAAAGCTGTATCTTTATTATGTTTATATTAAGCTGCTGTAAAGCACATATGATTTTACAGTCAATAGTTTAAGGCAGAAATATTTATATGGATATGTTCAGTTATTAGAGAAGTCAGTGTAATGTACATTTATTCAATAAAACATATTGTGTGTTGTGCAGGTTAAAATCTGGGGACGCACAAAAGCATTGATGACAGAGAATCAGGCAGATTATGCACTGAGCGTCACTAAACCAATTCTTGAATTTTTTGAGCAATATTACAGGATTCCCTATCCTCTACCAAAGTCAGGTACGTGGTGACCTCCTCTGGTCTATAACACACTATTATGAGTCCTATACTTAGTTACCTCCAAACTGTTGCAATCATAAAAATAAATAAATAAATTTCTCCCTGGCTCCACTACTGTCCTTTATTTAAATTAGCGGTCCTGGTAACCCTGGATGTCATTTTCTGCTAAAATTTATCTAATCCTTTCTTAAACATATCCAGTGAATCTGCCATCACAACCTTTTCTGGCAGTGAATTCCACATCCTGACTGCCCTTACTGTGGAGAACCCTTTCCTTTGCTGGTTGTGAAACTTCCTTTCCTCTAACCTTAGTGGGTGCCCTCGTGTCCTGTGTACAGTCCTTGGGGTAAAAAGTTCCTTTGAAAGTTCTCTATATTGACCCATGATGTATTTGTATATATTAATCATAGCTCCTCTTAGATGCCTCTTTTCTAAAGTAAACATGTCTAAACTGGCTAGCCTTCCCTCATAGTTCAATGACTCCATACCCTTTATCAATTTTTTTCACCCTTCTCTGAACCCTTTCTAGTTCCAAAATGTCTTTTTTATGGATTGGTGCCCAAAACTGAACTGCATATTCGAGATCTGAGGCCTTACCAATGATTTATATAGTGGTAAAATTACACAGTCTTCCCTTGCATCTATGCCCCTTTTTATGCATGCTAATACTTTATTGGCCCTTGCAGCTGCTGCTTGGCATTGAGCACTATTGCTAAGTCTATTGTCCACAAGCACTCCCAAATCCTTCTCCATTAAAGATTCTCCTAAATTTACCCC
>WWET01000319.1:720418-733862 GCA_011038615.1 Limnodynastes dumerilii
AAATCATATGTTGAAAATAATGTATATTGACTTAAGTAATGTACATCGGAGAGCTGTGTAGTAAAATGAATGCACTAACAGGGAGTTCTCTACTGTAGACCATGTAGCTGTGCCTGACTTTTTAGGAGCCATGGAGAACTGGGGGCTGGTGATATACAATGAGATCACTTTGCTCTTTGACAATAAGACGTCTTCCATTGACAACAAGGAGATTGTTCTCATCGTAATTGCTCACGAACTTGCTCATCAGGTTGTCTTTTTATATAATTTTGTATCTCATATTAGAAAACAGTCAGATATATGAGTCAACACTGTTTAGTACTTACACAACACAATAACACAATGATTGATTACATGCATTTTCTCAATTATATTTTTGGGTTCATTCTTTTAAGTACAGTATGCTAAAATGAAATATTTTCAACATGTGAAATTCAACATAATGTTCAACTCTGCTGTACTTAGGACCTGCTTAGTTGCATTCTCACACTACAGATTTGTAAACTGCCCCCTTTTAAAATAATAGAAAGAGACAGAAAAAGTTTTTAAACTACTGAACATGGCTTTACTATTGTCAAGTGGATAACTGTAACACAGGGTAAAAACATCTATATAGCATTCACATACAGAATTGCTCATGCTAGAGACCATTTTACAGTTCAGCAGTACCCAAACTACACAATATAAAAAAAAAATGGAATGTTATTGTGAAAAGCTACACTGCCATAAGCAGGATTTTTAAAGGGGAGAAGAAATTCCCAATTATTCCTGTGATTAATAAGGAATCAAAAAATCTGAATATACACAAAGAATGTACCATATTGTTCAGATTATGCCACATAATAGTGCTTTAAATTCACAACATGCCATTATCACAACTTTTCCATACGACAAGAATGTCACTGCTAATCCTACATCAATACTAACACCAGAAGTATTTGTATCATTCCTGAAACCAAACTAGCGACAAAGGATTGAATTATCAAGTAACAAATCATTTCAATTACATAGCATATAATATTGTGATGCTCCATTAGGATATTAAAGCCTTAACTGAGAAGTGCATTAGCATTAACCATGTAAATTACAAACATGTCTCATAGCAGGGTTGCCGACTTTTAACAGCTATAGATGCATGCAAGGGCAGGGCTTAATGACGCAATTTATGCAAATCGCGTTACCAAGTCCCGCTCCCTGACTAATACTTACCCGTTTTTAGGTGTAATAGGGATCGGGACGGGCCTTGATGCTATAAATTGCATCATCAAGTCCATCCTTGTCCCTAGCAACATTAGTATACTAGTGTTGCTAGGCAGGGGGGAAGGATTTGAGGCAGTGGTTTCCAGGAAACCACAGGCCTCAAGTCACTTGCGGGAGATTTGCAGGCACTCCCGGGATACCGGGAGAGCTGCCCGAATTTCGGGAGTCTCCCGGACATTCCGTGAGAGTCAGCAACCCTATCTTATAGTGAATATAGCCAAATCATACTGCATTACAGGTCAGTTACAGCACAGATCATACATACACAAAGACTGTGTGACATAGGTGACAGTTATACTTGAAAGAGGTGAGTTGATAGTCAGCACACACGTAGACAGAGCAGGCTGCCATTTGGCAGGAAGGAGCGGAGAGAGGGAGCAGGTTGGGAGGTAACTCACTGGCCATCTGTAGTTAAAAAAAAATCACAGAATTCTCTGAGGAAAATAGTTCATCCACCCCAGCAGTGGAGGGAAGTATTCAGGCTCTTCAGGTTTTGTAGCCCAACTGTTATTTAGACTTGGGCTAAGAAACATTGCTTCTCAACTCTAATACTCTTTGCAACAGATGAAATGTTCCTCCCTGCAATTTAATGTGGTTTTGCCCATGTGTAAAAGACACAAGGGGGCAGGTTTTACAGATGACGGAAAAATTATGTGTGTGGTAACAGACATATATTGTAATTATACAGATTCATGCATTGTTTGTTTTTCTATTTTTCACACTGCTGGACATATTCAACATAACACATTGTTTTTTTTGTTTTGTGTTTTGTTTTTGGAACTATTTTAGTGGTTTGGGAATCTGGTGACAGTTCGATGGTGGAATGACCTGTGGCTGAATGAAGGTTTTGCTTTCTACGTACTACTTCTTGGGGCAGACTTTGCAGAACCAGAATGGAATATAGTACGTTTATATATTTTTATCATAATAAACATAAGGCACCGTCTTCACACCTAAGAAGCAGACACTTCTCAGGTGCGGATCTTTATTAAATGACCTATCAGTTAGGTACGTAGATTTCCTCCTTTAACACCTAAATCACTCGTATCTTTGAATACAGTCCAAGATCTGTTGTAGCACAAAACTAAAATCTATATGATGATTGAGGTTACAGGGGTATTTCATACCACCACTGATGTGACTGACAAACAAAAATTCTCCATTTACTTTTATTATCTCTTATTATCTTTTATTATCTCTATTTTTTCACTAACCAGTGACAACCAAACACTTTTTTTTATGTAATACCCCAAAATGAATGCTGTCATGTAATAAACCTAACAATAGTAGAGCCATTTTCCTATATAATGGAATGAAAAGCTTGCTTCCGGTTAGGGCCCAATTTTACCTCTTACCACTTAGACACATTCAGTGCGCTGACTTGTACTTATCCCACAAATAAACAGCAAGTATCAGTAATCACTAACCAATGGCAGTCAGATATTTTCTTTGCTTTATTAACCCTTACAGCCATAATGTCATTGGGCCAGATCCAGAACAACGCTTGTGAGCGAATTTCCGCGTGGCGAAGACATAAAATCGCCTTTTGGTAAGTACTGTGCATGTGCACCATAGAATATACGCTCAGTAACGTAGCGTTATCATGAACGTATAGGCCATTCACATATGTGTCACGTAAATACTTACATGTGGGCGTGCCAATTTTACGTGAGTCCAAAATACGTCTGAAATACGTTAAGTAGCCGGGGGGGTTTGTATTTAAAGTGTACAATATGGGCGTGCTTAGCTGCGTAAATGTGTGTTGCTCATACGTACGTGTGCGGATCACTGCGGTTACGTTGCCAAAAGTTAAGGTAGGGTTTGAAAAGCGTATCTTGACAAAATACGTACATTCAAGGGGTGTGCCAAGGGGAGTGTATAGAATGTACGCACACGAAAATACTCTACGCGAGTAAACGTACGGAAAACGTAGTTCTGGATCTACCCCATTGTGTTTACAGGCTTACCTAGAATTATAAATAGGAGAAAATAAATGGCAAATGCTTAAGAGAATTAGGACAATTCAGTGATTAGCGATAATTACACTTTATTAAAACATAACATGATTATAAAAACACATTGGGGCTGATTCAGAGATGCGATTGCGAAAAGATCGCTAAAATACGCACCTTAGGTAAGATCTTACCATGTTCCAGCCCACTGCATAAACAGTCACTCCCCTTGCAAACAGCGGTGGATCTTAAACTTAGACCACCATTGACTAGCCCTAACTCTGCGCTGTCATTTGGGATCTTAAGTGACGTGGGAGCGTTCATTTAAGATCCTAAGTGTCAGTCCTCGCCCACTTTCCCTCATTTCCCTGCCTCCCCCCGCCCATTTCCATGCAAATCATTAAGATCTTAAAGATTCGCTGCACTTAAGATCTTAAGTGCTTGCGTGCGATTCAAACTTACGCTCTTAGCGAATTTACGCTCCTAACCGCTACGTAGACGGCGTTGCACTATTACTACGCATGCGCAGTAATGCGAATTTTCTAAGATCTTAAATATACGCACCTAAGTGCCGTGGAAATCGTATCTCTGAATCAGGCCTATTATTCTTAGAATCAGGAGACATGCAAATATTGCATCAAACCACACAAATATTGTTGAATTGTAACAACCCTGCAGGGATTAGTTAGAGTGGTAGATGTATGTGCACAGATTAAAGTGATTCACACTTCAGCTTCCTAGTAAAATAAAAAGTATTCCAGAAATTCACACCTCAGCTTCCTATTAATTGAAAATTAACACCCCAATGATAAGGAGAAGTTAAATCAAAACCAAGGTAGGTACATGTGTCCACCAAACGGCAAGGAGATCGAAATAACAGGCAATATAAATTTGAATTTTAGCACTTAAGGAACAGGCTCCCGTATGTTAGATTTTGGCAGAGTATACTGGATTGAATTACGGATGCTAGGTAAGATTATTAAAGCCTAATCTGAGCTGCACAACCCGTTGGCTTCAGATGTATTGGCGTGTCTGTGAGTCGCATTGGAATAGTAGCTCCCAATGAACACTGTCTCGTACTGTAAGTTCTGTCACTGATCATGCTGTAAGTTCTTTTACAATGTCTGAATTACATGGAATTATCCCTATTAAATCCTGTTATGAAAAAGTCCACCAATGTTTCAGTAATTTCTAACTTTTTTTTAGTTACTTAACTGGTGAAGAAAGTTACCACGCAATGTACCTGATCCAGAACAGTATGTGTGTTCCATACAGACGAGGGCCCGTATTCAGAGTACCGGACATATATGTTATACATCCGGTACTCTGAATAAGGGCCGAGGTCTGGAAATCTGCACACAGGAGGGAAGTGAACTCCCATGTCACTGTTCTTACATGCAGCCTCTGGACAATTTATGCGTAGAAAACCCAGCCTTAAGTTCTCCGCATGGATCTGCGTTCAGCCAAACGTGGACCTGTGCGGAAATGCCTACTGCCACCTACTAATCCTCATCTGCATGCCTAACTCCACCCCCCTTGTGGGGATTAGGCATGCGGATGTAACAGAACTCCCCGTTGGACAGATCTACTACTTTATGGAACTCAGTTTTGTATGCTAGAATATCCATTGCATAACATATAAAACTTGACTTCCGTAAGTCTAATGTCACACAGAGATCTGGAACCAGTCACAATATTGCTGATAACTACTATTAGAAATAGTAATACATCTGGTAAAGACTGTTGAAATAAGCATACATTACTATTGTGGTGCCCCTGGGGGTTTCTGTGAGGGGGGCGCTTTGGAGGTGGTTATTCTGTCACTGGTCTGTCGCTGGTCATACTTATGTAAACCATGATACAGGGGTCAACTGAGGTTTAAATCCATCCAAAGAGTAGAAACCGTTATGACTGGGCCCTATTGTGACCTTGAGGAGAAGGCTCCATGTAGATTCATATCAGAAGGCCCTTGCTCTGCTCTTGCATCGGATTATCAAGCTTGTCTTACCTCACAGACTTCACACTGGCTGTAATACCTCCAAGGGTTACTGTCAAATAATGACCAGTTCAGGACTACTTGTTGGCAACACATCATCATCATTAAATAGGTGCTCACCACACTCTTCATTTATTAAATTTTCAACAAACTTACACTAGTGGTTGAAATTTTGTGCATGCTGTATCTGTTAGGTCGGTCTTACACATTCTTTCAAGACACAGTTGTTTAGGATGAAATTGTAACTATCAGGAATGCTTCATTTAGAGGGATCATCACCTTTAATAAAACAAAATGAATCTCTTAATCTAATGTGCAATCAGCCTTTGTATCCAAAGAATATGTATCTGAAGGACTTGTCATTCCAGAAATGCATTGAATGATGTAGACATTGACTGAACATGAATATAACTTGTGCCTATGTTGTAATCTGACCCCCTACAGAAAAACCTGATAGGACTAAATGATGTAAATATTGACTGAACATGAATATAACTTGTGTCTATGTTGTAATCTGACCCCTACAGAAAGACCTGATAGTAAAAGATATACATGCAGTGATGGCTGACGATGCTTCGGCCTCTTCCTATCCACTCACATCAAAAGAAGATGAAGTGAACACTCCAGCAGAAATAAATGGACTATTTGATTTCATATCCTATAGTAAGGTGAGATAGCCTCTACAAAGGGGTGAATGTTATGAAAGCTCTGCGAAGTTTTCTTAGTAAGCAAAACAAATGCCTATTTTCATTGGCAAACACAGAATTTTTCATATATAAGTAAAAATTGTGTAAATATAAAGATTTGAGTTAAAGATATAATGCTGGATAATTTTATGTAATCCACTAACTGAACACATATTTGGTAATTTCCCTAATGGAAACAGTAAAAAATAATCTATGGGCGCTAAAGATAATTCAAAAGTTATAACTATAAGGTTCTCTTTAGCTGCTGTCTGGGGAGGTAGTGCACCCTCCCCCCTTATTTTAGAGAAAGAAAAACTCTAATAAATAATATAATAAAGACAGCACTCAAAATATATCATTAAAAAGTTGAAGAATGTATAAACAATATTCCAATATGTAAAAATGAATAGTGGCTGTAACGAACTAACTAGACACTGGCAATAGTTCAACAATTTATTAAAAATCCATTCAAATATTAATATTGAGCATGAAAACAAGGACATGGAATGGCATATATTTACATTCTATTCAAACAGGTATTGCTTAAATCTCACTCTACTTGTTAATCCAAGAGGCAGAAACCGAGCATATACAGGTGGTAAAGGTCACTGGATATAGATACAAAATATATCTTGTATTATCCTGTAGAGAAACACTTTTTAAGTCACGGGCTCAATGGATAATGAGAGACAGATGATCGACAATACTGGTGTCCGCGCTAGTCCCGAGATTACCTAGTGTGTAATATGGGCAAGATAATATTACCGGTCCCCACTTCCAGATTGTAGTATATATTTCCTGGTGCAGACAATAGTGATGTTAGACTTTAATAATCAGCACTAAGATTATCCTTTGAAATCCAAGGTAAGAATGTAATAGATATTTTATGCTTAAGGTCTCGATGCAGTGTTTGCACCCGCTCCGACTCTCCCACATCTCATCACATATTCTTTACAATACTTTTACTGTGTCTGCAATCTCATAACCTACATATACTTTAGTGCAGGGGTTCTCAACCTGTGGCATGTGTAGCACTGTCTGGTGGTACTCTGGGCCAGTGGGCAGCGTTGTATTTTTATTTTAGTCATGATCAATGATCAATAATAATTACAAAATATGTAATAAATATATATGGGGAATGGATATGTATCTACATGATAGTGTCACAAATAGGTAAATATGAATTATAAGGGCACAGTCGTGCCCTTATATTAAGTTTGACTATAATAAACAGCATTCCGCCACTGACTTTCTGTCAGAGGGGGGGGGGGGCATGGTGTTTGAGTTGCTGTAGCTCAGAAAGTATTTTATTCATTAAGATGAAATTTATACCAGTCTGTGGAGAATTGTCTCCTGGTGCCGCATGCCAAAATTTATAGTGAAATAATTAAAAATGAAAGTGGAAAATATGGCCTTTTTCAGAAAGCCACATTACATTGATTACATTAGAATATGATTGGGAAGGCAGAACTCAGTGCAGAAAGGGTCTTGTCACTAGCTGTTGTTTTGTTAGGGAGCTGATGATCCTGGGGAGTGCCTTTGGGGGGTGAGATTTCAGAGAAAATGACAGGTGTTTTACAATTTAGGAAAAATGTGCTGCATTATAGAGATAGAAGAGAGAGTTCCCAGCTCATAATGTTGCGCATGTCAAGTAAGAGCTCTCTGCTGGGTGCACTGACACTGCCTGCACATGAGAGGAGTAAGGTGGCCACTTCACTCAGATTTTCCTGGAGTTCTGGAGGAGAAAACAGCCATAATAACTCCTTCTGGTGGGCTAGGGGGTGTTTTTAGCTTGAGGGGGACACACAGTGAAAACTTCAGCTTATAGTTTGCAGTAATAAAATAGATAAAATCTCCAAATCGCTGTGTGAGAATAGCTGTGTGAGAATCACTGTGTGAGAGAATTGCTGTGTGAGCAGGAAGCTCTTGTCTCCTAGCAATGTGATAATTTATTCACTGCACTGGGGGTTGACCTAAGGGGAACTCTGACATACAGCAGTCATGTACATTCTTCCTTGGCCTCTATTACAAAGACAATGCTGAGGGTGACCAAAGGGGAATTGTGCCATACAGAAGGCAATCACAGACTTTCCTGCTGCAATGTCCAGTCACATCACAATCTATATACACACACACACACACACACACACACACACTATATATACACACACACATCCCTATATACACATACACATACACATCACTATATATATATATATATATATACACACACACACACACACACACAGTTCATAACTATACGCAAATGCGAATAAATTGCGTTCGCATTTGCGAATATATAAATAAGGGAATCGTACCTTATTTTATGGTCTTACAATTACATTTTTATTTTAACAATATCCACAAAAAAACAGAGCCATTTGCTAGCCATGCAATAGAAACTGCATCATAGTGACAGCTATACAATACAGACTACATCCTAGTCACTATTATAAAATAATGTCCGCATTATAGTCACTGTCATACAATACACAATGTTCTCCTAGTCAACTCCATAAATTAGGATTGCATCCTTCTTGTTACCATACAGTTCAGCTTTTTCCTCACACTGCAACCCCATTCCAAACACATTCCACATACATTTGTCAATTCAAAACACATTGGTCCAGATCCAGTCTTAGGTACGACAGGGGACTTACGCAAGTCATTTGCGTAAAACCCCTGTCTCGGAACATCTGCGCATGTGCGCACCAATAGTTCCGCGTGTGTGCTCGCTGTCGTACGTAAATTAGTTACGTACAATAGTAAGCACGCACAAGGTGAAGACCCTTAATTTACGATGGTCTTATTCCCACCATACAGGTGGGGATAGCCATGTAAATTTGGGGGCGGGGAAGCCATTGTTATGGTGTCGGCAGGAAGTAGGAGTGGGTACCGTTGTACGTTAAGTAGACCAGACACGGAGCACCAGGGTCCTAGCGATGAGGACAACGCAACCAGGGCGGAGTCTAACAAGGACATGGTGTTCACTAGAGCCCCTAATGGTGGGGATAGTCTGGGCTGCAGAAAACCTCGCAGGTCGCGGCCCCTGGAGCTACCCCGGGAGAGAAAAGAGGAGCAAAAGATGAAGATAGGAAGGAGAGAAGCGAGAAGAGCAGGAAGCGGAAATCAGTAGAGCCTGATCTATGACAAAACAACAAGAAACATGGAGCAGAGCCAATGGGGGAGACAGGACAGACTAGACAAACAAAACGGACAAATGCAGTCACACACTCACACAAACAGCAGGAACCCCCAGAGGGTTTAACAGAAACAGGCACTTCAGGAGAGAAGGGGTTAACACCAGTAGGACAAAACACAAAAGTGGGGAGAGAAGGGAGATGGGCACTCTAGAAACAATGGCAAAAGGGCAGGAACAATATGGGGCACTCAAGAAAACCAAGGCAGAGAGAAAGAGCAAAGCAACAGGCACAGAGACTGGGATGAATTTATAACCGACACTGCCAGAGCAGCAGCGCCGTACTGATATAGAGGCTGCTAACCTCTGATAGGCCAGCAGCAAAACCAGCCTCCCTGTAATGACAGGACGCCTCCCCAGCATGGGAGAGCATCCATAGACACTGTAACTAGGTGGTGCCCTCGTGTGCCCGCCTGAGGCTGCGGCGGCGCTCCATGTGGGCGCTTGTTTATAAGCAGTGACTGGCTTGTTGGGGAGAGACCGGAGGGGTGAGTAGGCGGCATGCCTGGCTGTTGCAGCCGACATGTAACACTGTGTTAATATAATTTTAATATCTTTATATTTACACAAATCTTTTATTTTAGGGTGCAACAGTAATTCGGATGTTGTCTACATTCCTCACTGAACCTCTATTTGTAAATGGATTGAATGTAAGTATCACCTCAATACAACATATTTTTACATTCATAGTTCAGGGATAGTTACAGTTATAGGACTGATCAATCATAGGTCCGATTTTTTGGCATGCCAACAAAATGGTGCACAATGCACTTGCGCAATAATGAAAACAGACGGTTTTTATACATATCTGAATGATGCTGTGACAATCCCATTAGGTTTAAAGACTCGATTTGATTATCATGCACTGTGTACACAAACCATAAAAGTGTGCATCTGGCATTTAAAGAAAAGCTCTTATAGTTAGGTTTGTTAGTTAGATACACCTATATACCTATGAAATAATTATCTTTGACTGCTCAATTAACATTATAATACATGCCTGATGCTTTTACTGTAGCCCCTTAAATGAAGTACATGGAGTTCCCAGCAGGTTTAATGTAAGATAAACAACAACACAAAAATAAAAAATCCTCATAGGGCACCAATTAAATGTGTAATATAAATGAAAATAAATATAGCAAAACACTAACAGAGCAGCTGCCCGTATGGAGGCCAATCCCAAAATAAACTATAACAAAAGATAAAGTGCTGCGCTAGAAAGTGCTTGATGATATATGCACCACAAATATAAATATAAAAACAGTATTAAGTTTAAAAACAATGTTAATACAAAATATAAAAGCCAAGAGAAATCAACATTGACATATAATAGAATAACATAAGTTGAAGAGGCATCCAAATAAATAAATAAAAAAAAAAATAAAAAATAAAAAATATATATATATATATTATGCAGTCGCCGTATTCACTATCTTACCTTAAGGTAATCTTAAGGTAATCTTCTCCAGTTGCTTGTAGAATCTTTTCCGGTTGATAGAAGATGCAGCTCCGGTCCTCTCTTCAGCTCTTCGGACTCTTCCGGCACTTGCCCCGGCGACAGGCTCCTTCCTCTTCTTCCGCGCCACTCCTAATGACCATTCAGTCACTAGAGGGCAGCCTTTTATAGTAATGATGACGTCATTTACATTAGGGGACTCTAGTGAGCGCTCTAGTGTTTATGACAAGGAGCCTGTCACCGGGGCAAGTGCCGGAAGAGGCCGAAGAGCTGAAGAGAGGACCGAAGCTGCATCTTCTATCAACCGGAAAAGATTCTACAAGCAACTGGAGAAGATTACTTGCAAAGAAGAAAGAAACTCCAAGCAACTCATCCCAAGAATGATGACAGCTAAACGGTGAGTGTGAAAATGTTTTATTTAATTCATACAACACACAGTACATTACTACACATTTTGTATAATACACGGTGGCCACCGGAGGTAAGTTAACACATTAGGGGGCAATATTATGCAGTGTAAATTGTGCAGTGTAATGTTTATTTTAGCCACATAGGTATGTTCGCTTCTGTTTTTTTTTTTTCAACAAAGCGATGGGGATTTGGAAAAATGGCTGGAGATTCATAATCTCTTGCCAAAACCGACCTTAGTAAATATACCCCCAAGTGTCTTATAGATCACAAAAAGAGGATAATCCACAACAAAGAGACGGATGCCAGCAAGTCCGATGTTAGAGAACTCTAAAAGGTGTATTGGAGATATATATTCCTTAGAACTCCATATGAGAATTAAAAGGTGCACAAAAAGTTGATAAATTTCTCCCAAAGCACAGGAAAGTAAGGACAACATGCTTACCAGCTGGCGGGCGCGTGTCCGGCCAGCTTACTATGTGTTGGTCAGCTACTGATGGTCTCCGGTGTTGCTCCAATACACCATAGATATGGAGGTCTTTGCGATGAGGAGTCATCTAGAGACTGAGTCCAGCGTCCAAAAAAGCTGCATCAAGTGCAAGTAGTAGTAATAAGACCACGCACATATGACAGGTTTAATCTAAGAGTAAAAGGCAGGATGACCAGAATATAGATGGTCAGAAACAGGTTATTTAAGCAACTATACAGACTAGTACACAAAATAAACTTCAGTACAGAAGTACATATAGATGGACAGGATATCAACAGGCAGGCAACAGAGCAGCTTCAGCGACACAGAACACAAGGTAATGGGATGTTTATAAGATATGAATTAGATTAAAATGGACTGTAGTAAAAATACATAGATTTTTTTAAAATTGAATCGTACCGTATCCCAGATCTGTAAAAAGTCTGAATTCTGAATTAAAAATAAAAGATTGTTTTGTTCCTCTAGACATATCTGAAAGCTTTTGAATATGACAACACGGTGTATGATGACCTGTGGACTCACTTACAGTGGGTAAGTTCAGATTCTTGTGTTGGAAGCAACATATAGAACTTTTAGAGATAATGGACCTGATTCACTAAGAATTCTTTTGATTTTAGGTGCGTATTTTTAAGAACGGATCGACTGCACATGCGTAGTAACTTTTCTACGCTATTAACGTTAGACTTAAGTGCATATATTCCATGCTTATACACTACAAACCTAAAGTCTCTAGGTTCGTAGTAACATACGCAGAAATGGGCATTCTATGAATAAGTAAATAGGAGAACCCAGATAACCACTCCCTCTGTGTCAGGAGTGCTACATAAGGATGTAAGTCTTTCCTGCGTATAATTAGATAAGTGTGGACTTTGTTAGCTGTGATCGGTCATGTATTTAGGTGCTTATAATTGCTTATGATTCAAACATACGTGACTAAACACAGTTATTGGGATTTGGAAAAGTAAAGAATTATTTTATTTTCTAGAGCACATAACTTTCATTAACTTATGTAAGCAAAAGTAACCATTAAAAATACAAATTGAAATAAGAATATTGATGATGGGCTGGATCCAGACTTAAGTAAGTGCTTGAAATTAGTTACTCCTGGGATAAACCATGTTGATTACAGTGGTCATATTTCGTCTGTTGCAAACAGTATTAGAGTTGAGAGTCTAAATAACAGTTTGATAGTAAAGCTGGTCAGCATCTGTGTGCAGTAAGCAATTCAGATATATCCCTGCATGCAACCAAATCTATTTCTAAATGGCAGTGACTGCATAGGTTCGGTCACTGACATTCACAGTGACATGTTTTGTCCAACAGGGCTTCTGTAGGAGCTCTGTATTACCTGTATTGTGCAGTGTTTCCAAAACCCGTGAGATCCGACGCAGGATTTGGAAGTTCAGCCTCGGTGACGGCATCCGAGGCGAGCGGAGATCTGAGCTGTGCTCGGATCTCGCCTCGATTCCCCAAATTCGACTTAACAATACATATAAATGATTTACTACATATAGAGACTTTCATAAAATATTTAAAAATAAGCATTTAAAAAATAAAAACTATACAAACAACCAATACAGTTAAATATAAGTAAATTTAATGGTGTTTGTTCACAAAAAATTTAATACATAATAAATAAAAAATACTTCACAAACTATAACCAAATAATGGCATCTTTAAAATGTTAGTCTTGCACAAAATGTAAAATCATCACAGGATTAAATAATTGAGCCTTTATTTGTTTCATTTAAAAACACACATCCATAGATTATAAACACACAGCAGGTGTGGCCTGAACTAAGTAAGAAGATGCACAGATCTCACAGCAAACAATACAATTCTTCAACTTACGAGTGGTCGATTGCTACCTTAACTTTTCCCATGTGTACGCTAGTTTCCGCAAGGCACTCCTACTTGTGAATCAGTCCTAACTCTGTTGAAATGGTGGAAATAAAGGATAGGTCTGCTACACAGCGCTCAAAATAAATAAATACATA
>WWET01000319.1:733920-753383 GCA_011038615.1 Limnodynastes dumerilii
CAATAAATATAGTCCAGTTAAAATCTAAAAATGATCTGGCTGGTGTGATAACAAAAGTCCTTCAATTGCTTGTAGTTAAAACGCTCATATTCCATCATTTAGGAAAAAGAGATAAAAGCAAAATATGTAAATAAAGTAAAACACAATTTATTAATCACTAAAAATACATCAAACTATTTAAAACCAATATCAAATTAATAGACAATCGGCAATAAATATGAACATATAAAAAACACAATATGCAGGCAACAAGGAACGACCCTACCGAGCAGAGCACCTAAAGTCCCGGGAAGTGCAGATGGTAATAGCCGCCAGAGGTCTGTCAAACTTCTCTGTTGGAACACCCATACTGTACATTAGCAGCCAATGTGCAGTTCATTTGCATTAAGAGTCTTGCCCCTCTAGCCACACATGCGGGCCTCATCCGTGCCGATGCGTGCATCAGTCCTAAGTCTGACATCTATGTATGTGTATCAGTCAGCAATGGTTTTTGTGTGTATATTTGGGTTCTGGGCATGCACAATTTAACTGATCATAAAAACACGCATGGAAATTCAGCACTTACTTAAGTGTGAATTAGGGATGATGTTCTGGAGTAATTGTTAGCACAGTGACAGGAAAACCTTTGGTACCACTAAATTATTTATTTATTAACAGGTTTTTATATATCGCTATAAGATTACGTAGTCATAGTCTACATACTAAGGTTCCTAACACATACATACACACACACACACACACACACACTCACACACACACACGTTAATATATAGTTGGCAGATAATTAACCTACCAGTATGTTTTTGGTATGTGAGAGGAAACCGGAGCACCCAGAGGAAACCTACACAGACACTATACAAACTCCACACAGATAAGGCCTAGTGTTGGAATCAAACTCATGACCTCAGCGTTGTGAGACACAAGTACTACTCACTGAGCCATTGTGGTGCCCCTAAATGATCAGAAATACACAAAAAAAAACCATTTAAAGTTAATACTTTTGAACCCCACCAAGGGAGTCTGTCAAATTCTACTGAAGGGGAATGTCTCATTTCATCTATGATCATTAAGTATTCAGACTATTCTAATATTAGGCGGTCTTAATTAATATTGACATATTAAATGTAATGAAGTTTACTGGCCAAAAACTATACATAAAATCAGTGGTTATATGTAATATTATATGTAATAACTGTCAAAGAACTATGATATTTTTCTGAGTAATAAAAAATCAATACTCTAAATCTAAATTATTTAATATGATAAATGAATAAGATTATTTAATTGGAAGAGCTTGTATGTATGCCTGGGCAGTTCTTACATGCTCCATGTTGGCTCAATATTCCATATGCATGGAATACATAACACTGTACCAGGAGCTGTTATATAAGACCAGGGTAAATATCTTATATACAGAAAATGGTGACCAATTTGTGTTAAAACCAGAAGTAATTTATTACATGAGTGGTTTTGTTTCATCTAATAGAACTACCAAGGCTTGCAATAATAAATACAGGGATAGAATTAAGTGGGTTCAGGTGGTGTGGCTTCAACGGTTCCCAAAGGGGAGGGAGGCCAAACCCAGTCTGTCCAATCCTAGGAGTATCATACTCTGCATGTTCCTGGTATAAGGTCACTGCATCTAGTCTAGGCATATTATACTGTACATATTTCTGTTATAGGGTCACCATGCTTAGTCTTTTGTAGCCTAGGAGTACAATACTCTGCAGGTTAATTGTATAGGGGTTACATTCCTGTCTGCTCTAGTTTAGGAGTTACAGTAATCTGCAGGTTCCTAGTATAGAGTCAACAGCCCAGTCTGTACTAGTCACTGAGTATTAATATTGGCAGGTCCCTGCTAGCCCAGTTTATGCTAGCCTAGGAGTATTATACTCTGCAGATCCCTGGTATAGTGCTGTTGAGACCCGTCTGTCTTAACCTAGGAGTTTTATACTCTCCAGTCCCTGGTATAGGGTTGTTGAGCCCAGTCTGCCCTAGTTTCTAAATACTATATGCTGCAGGTTCCTGGTATAGGGCTGCTAAATTCAGTCTGTGATAGCCTAGTGGTACTATACTCTGCAGATCCCTGGTATAGAGCTGCTAAGCCCAGCTGTCCTAGCCTAGGAGGATTATACTCTGCATGTGCCTAGTATAGGGCTGTTGAGTCCAATTTGTCCTAACCTTCAGGTGCTATACTCTGCAAGTGCCTAGTATTAGTTAGCCCAATCTGTCCTAGTTTTTGAGTAATATATTATACCCTCCAAATATACCGATTTGGCCGGTACAATACCGTTTTTTAACGGTCTGTACTGGTAGAAGAGGCTACACTGACTCGTACCGATAATGGCACAGTCGGTGCTCAGCCAGAAATTTCACCGACACTTACCCTTCCTGATCTCAATAGAAGCAACAGGCGGCTCCTCTGCGGTCTATAGAGAAAGAAAGTGGCAGGCACTAGGATCCTCTACGGTCTGTCTATGCACTGACACTGACGGGATGACGTCAGCTCCAGTGTAGTTAAAGACTGTGGGGTCCTACTCTACAAGCTCATGCGGCAGGTAAGTACTCGCTACACAACAGCACATTTTTTCCTTGCTTTCTATTATTTTTTTTAAATAATATAGGGAGGCTGGAGAGACGATGGGGATACTGAGGGGGCCAGTGACATGATTGTGGATACTGGGGGGCTTGAGACGTGGTGGATACTGAGGGCATGGAGACATGATGGTGGATACTGGGGGACTGGAGACATGGGGCCGTATTCAGACCTACCGAGTTTACCGATATGAACTAGTGGATACTGGGGGGGCTGGAAACATGATTGTCGATACTGGGGAGCTGGAGACATGATGGTGGATACTGGGAGCCTGGAGACATGATGGTGGATACTGGGGGGTTAGAGTCACATAATGTGGATACTGGGGGGCTGGAGATATGATGGGGGATATGGGGGGGCTTATGAAATGATGTGGGATACTTGGGGGGGTTAGTGACAGGGAAAGACATGCCCCATGAGTGGGATAAGACACGCCTCCTTTAGCTGACACACCCCTTGGTGGTAAAGAAACGCCTCCTTTGGTGATTCAAGTGTACCTTTTTTAGCCTTTAAATGTTGGAGGGTATTTTATACTATGTGGGTTCCTTCTATAGTAAATGGCATATATACTTAAAGTATATAATGTGATTTGAAAAAGCAGTGCTATGTTCTCTATTCATATGCTGTAATGTTTGTAACACATTCAGGAGTGAGGACTGCAGTACTAAGCTTTTATTTAAAAGCTGCATTAGTAAATTTAAGCTCTACAAGCATTGCAATGAGATGTTATGTTACTTTATCATAATACTAAAATGTGCTACTTGTTCATTATCAATTTGACATATAAGGAAATGCATCCCCTTTAATTTATTTTACTAGGCCGTTAATAATCAGACTTCAGTAATGCTTCCAAGGAGTGTGAAAGATATCATGAACACATGGGTGCTGCAAATGGGATTTCCAGTGGTGACAATAGACACAACAAATGGAGATATAAAACAACAACACTTCCTTTTAGATCCAGACTCTGTCGTTACTCGTCCATCGGAATTTGAGTAAGAAGATAATTGTTATAAGACTGCTATATGGGAACTATATATGAAATAGTAAAGAAGATGCTTATCACAAGATTAGATCAAACTAAGAATGAAGTATTAGAAAATTGATTCTAAGAAACAGCATCACAGAACATCTTTGATAAAAGCCCAGTGAGATGCAGCATTATATTTATAGACCACTCTAGAATGGTGAAAGTTAATGGTGAACACAGACCAGGCTGAAATTGTAGGACATGTGTTAGAGGAAGAATACATTCTATAACTTTAAAGCAGTGGAAAAAAAAAGATTTTTTAAAAACCAGCTCAGTGGTCAAAACCGTTGTTGAAAAGGTGAAACAGGTCAAACCATAGTCTACACAAACATGCTCATTGATAAATTACAGAAAATGTTTGAACCATAGCTCTCATCATAGATATTTTACAGTCAAAGATGATATTAAAGGGGGGATAAATGGTCAGTTCACCTGATTTACAGTATGTCTGGTTAGTGGGCCACAACTATTATTTTCTTTAAAGATTACTAATAATGGGGTAGATCCAGAACTATGTCCGTCTTCCATAGATGAACGTAATTCAATAAACAATAGCTACTGCGCATGCGTAGTGTGCTGTCACAGTCATGTAATCTTTCGGTTGACCAGTTCCACTTGTCCACATATCTGTAGTTTTATGAATAGTCGGTACAATGGCATTTTGGAGACCACAAATCACTTTTCTTTTGACCTCAAGGTATAATACTGGAATTGCTGTCCTGGAAAAGTAGAATCGTGATGGAATTTGGTACCGTGGACACATGACCTCATGACTAATCTTATAAAACCGGGTGTATTAACTGCGGATATAGGACGTAAATCTAATGCGATCATAGCTGTCATGGCTTCAGTCATGCGATTTGCTACAGGGCGGTGGCTGTCATATTTTGTTCCTCTTGCAAAAGCTTGTTCCACAGACACTTGTTATTTGATCGTCTAGACTTCTTGGTCCCCTTCAATGATGAGGATTCGCCGGCAGCATCAGCATTAGCGTCAGCAGCAGCGGAACCAGTTGTTTCGCTCACAGATTTAGAGTCGCATCGGCTGAGCAAATGCAATGCTGGACTACCCAGTGTCCCAAATGAGGATGTTGATGATGAAGGTGTTGCAGGTGGAGATTGGACATATTGGGGTTGAAGGTTTGCATAAATATTGACTATGGACTCGTTGCAAATGACGTAATAGGGAAGAGGTGCCTAAATGTTTGATGTCCTTGCCTCTACTAACTTTCGTGCTACAAATGAAACAGATGCCTTGACAACCATTGTCAGGATTTGGATAAAAATATTTCCAGACAGAGGAGGTTGATTTTTTGATTTTATTTTGTGACAGAGTTTCTACAACAACCGCTGCATCCTCAATTTCAATATTAACGGCAACAGCATAATTACTTTGACTAATGGTGCTGATCATGATGTTTACAGGGGGTTCACAAATGGAAGGGGACTTCTGTATAATTACCATGTCGTCGGAATCAAAACTGTCGGAATCACTGCCAGACTTAATGGACAACCTTTCACTCGCCTCAGGTATTTCGGAAACAGTGTAAGGCAACTTTTTTTGGGGGGGACATCGTTTTTTACCCCTTATGGATTTGACAGATTTACTGTTGACAGATCTGCCCTCACTTTTGCTTTCTAAATTAATTTTCTTGATAGCCTAATATACAGATTATGGGCCGGATCCAGAACAACGTCCCTCGGCGGAAATACGTCCGTTAGATGCCGATTACAGTTACTGCGCATGCGTAGTAACTATTTTATGTAATCTACGTATAGTTTCATTACGTATATTGCATATATGCGGTCTTAAAGATCTAAAAGGTCTATGTATCGTTTCGTTACGTAGATTGTGTATATGCGGTCCTAAAGAAATCTACATAATGAAACGATGCGTAGATTACGTAAAATAGTTACTACGCATGCGCAGTAACTGTAATCGGCATCTGACGGACGTATTTCCGCCGAGGGACGTTGTTCTGGATCCGGCACTATATGTGTAACGGCTTCTGAAAAAGGAGTCACTGCGTACCCTGTACTACACTCACCAGGGGCCTGATCCAGACTTACGCTCGCATGTGAGCTAACGCTGATCATAAGCGTAAAAATGGCAGTAAAAACGCACTGCACATGCGCATAGTGACAACTTCCGGTCGTACCAAAGACTTTTTCGTAGCGGCGATTCTGGCGTCCGTATTGTTTGCGTTTTTTCCAACGATAGGGCGTGTTTATAGTACGAAGTTAGTACGGACGCTGAAGTTAAGAAATGTAGGCGGGGGAAGCCATTTAAATTGTACAGTATGGGCGTGCTAAGCGTCGTTTATACGCAATGAACGTACGGACGGCCATGGGAACGAACACAAAAGTTAGGGTAGGGTTTGCCGAGCGTATGGATGCTAAACTAGGTAAGAGCAAGGGGAGTGCCTATTGCCGTCCATCGGTGGTACGTTCGGCGATAATACGCTACGCACACCAGCGTAGGTCTGGATCAGGCCCCGGAAGGGCTAGATTGAATTAGCTTTGCAGCAGCGTATTTTGCGGTGCAAAGCTAATTCCGCGAAATTTTTTTGGGTGATTTATATGCGCATAAAAATTCGCCTATTTTTCATACTGTATATGACGGGAAAAAGCGCAGAGCGTACTTTTTCCTGTCATTGCGGCTAATTGAATCTGGCCCCACGTGTCTCCAGATCAAGGTACGGTTTTTATAACAAAAAACATACAATAGATAGCCCTAATAAGGGCTTTGGTTTCTTTAATACAGCACAAATATACACTAGGATGCTAGGTATATATTGTGACGCTAGTAGAGCTACAACTGAACGACACTATCACAACCAATCTCCTATTTAAAATGGCTCCGAGGTGACGTGGGAGTGCCTTATAAACCCTCAAAAACACACGAGAACTGTATTCCTGAACAGCGCAACCACAAAGAAGCTGAAAAATAATGTGAGATTTCAAGCTGAAAAAAAACAAAACAGCGAGATCCGACATTTCTGCCAAAATGGTGTTTTGCCTCAATTTGGAGTCCGAATTTGGCAGGAAAATCCGAGCCATGGCTCGGTTCGACTTGGAACCCCAAAATTTGAAAGTGGCGGATTTCACTAAATCCAATCATCTCTAGTAACAATGACAACTAAAAATAACAATGAACTCATGAAAAAAGGTCATAGAGAGCTGTAAATACATGGATTATTCAAGTATGGGGAACACTTAACATAGACTACATTGAATTTTCTATGTTCAGTGGAGGATAGACTAGAGTTCTAGAATCATAAATCACTAAGTAAGGCAGTTTTGCTAAATTACTAAAGTAGAATATTATTCAACAATGCTAAGCACCAACAAGAGACTGATTTATACTTGGTGTCCTGCTCAAGACTGGTTTGGTAAAGTTAGTAGGTCACAAAATGCACTGCAGTGATGAACATGTGGAACAGATATGCAGTGTTCACAATAAAATGTTAACCAACTAGATAGGCCTGGTCATTGTGGACTGCAGAAGAATCTCAAAGCAGAGGAAATAGCATAATGCAGTCTATTTTAATAAAAAATATGCAATCAGTCCACTAACCTGCGGCCTGCAATCAACTTAAGAAGGAGTTGAAAATAAGAGAGGAAAGTTACTCCTGGGCTAAACCATGGTGATTGCAGGAAAGTCATATTTCATCTGTTGCAAACTGTATTAGAGTTAAGAGGTGATGTTTCCTAGCCCAAGTCTAAATAACAGTGTAATAGTAAAGCTGGTCAGTATCTGTGTGCAGTAAGCTATTAATAAATATCTCTGCATGCAGAGAACACTATTAACTTGACTACCCCTGAAATCAACATGGTTTTGCCCGGAAGTAACTTTCTTCTTAAGTCTGAATCAGGCCCAATGAATCTAATATGGGAACACTAGGCTAAAATGTTATTTGATACTAATGGTTTAGTGGTGCTAGTAGAGAACAAATATTCTTTCTTATCAACAGTGTTAGAGGGATTATTTTATTTTAATTAACAGTCTTTTTATAGCAAAAACATAACACGTAGTGCTTTAAAATGTTTACACAACCATTCACTTTTGTCACTGCTGTTTACAGTCTAAATTTCCCATTTTATTTAGTAGCATATTGACCTACTAGGTAGTAACCCATACAGACAGGGAACATACAAACTCCACAGATAAGGCCTCTAATTAAACTGTCTGGGAATCGATCTTATGACATCAGTGCTGCACAGCAGAAGAGTATTGTGGTGCCCACTGTGATATATAGCTGTTTAATCCAATGTAATAATGATATTCTATCAACATTCTTTCAGCTATGTATGGATTGTACCTATCACATTTACTACCAGTAATTTCAGAAATGGACATTTCTGGCTACAACAACGCCAAGGTTTGTAGTACTGTGTTTTATTTCATTTCCATTAACCAAATAATATATTATTTCTTTTTACAGTTTTTCCACAAAAATTAAATGTTTGTTGTTTTTAAGCAAATAATGCCTACCTTATAAAAATGATAAATTTTACTATTTTCATTCTGATATGGCACAGTATGAAAGTAATTATACAATTTACACAATAAAACGTTAAAATTATACTGGGGTATCTCACTAGCCACACATGTAATAAATATGATCTGCAATTTTATTATATTACACTTACAATTCTAAGCAAATTTTGATAACCCCTAATAATTATATATATCACTCATTAGTTCACATAACAGGAAAGTCTGTATTTTAAAGATTTCTGAATGCTCCAATAATTGTATTTAAGACTTGAGGGTGTTCTGTCATCTCAATAACTTACTATAGACAGTAAAAATAAAATAATAATAATAATAATAAAAAATAATGTAATTTCTATCAATTTCAGAGAGACAAAATGATTTTCAAACAACTTCAGACACCTGGCTCCTGGCAAACATCAATGTGACTGGATACTATAGGGTTAACTATGATGATGGAAACTGGAACAAGTTGATAGCACAGCTGAACAATGACCATTCAGTAAGTATTGGAAGTCATTATGCAGATAGCACTAACCACCCCATATTAAATATGGGACAGAATAGAACTCATTTGCAAACTGTCCACATCAGGCCATGAGGTCCATATTTGCTTAAAACACAACCACTTTTGGTTAAATTGCACCAATTTTGCACCTCTAAAAACGGGATAACCCAAGAAAACGTAAGCACTTAGGAGGAGAAATTAGAGTAATTACAGCACCATAATGTAACTGTACGTGTTTGCTAAATGAGAAACTTACATGGACAGTGATACCAATAACAAAAATAATATAACACCTCTGGTTTGTTAGCATATTACAGTAAATCTCCAAACAGGGAATATACTGACAAAAGTTTATGTTGTTAAGTCTGACTCGTACTTTTGTAGAACACAGCAGAGATGTCTGCACCATCCCTTTATCCACCATAAAGCTTCATGGGTATTATTATGTTTTATCTAGTTTTAAAACTCTGAGGGTGTGCAACACATTTTTAGAGATTCAATGAAATATAAAGCAGTGGGTACAAAAGAACATAACTGCATATACACAGATTTCATGCACATGAGATCAAACAGGAACAACTGCTTGCAAAATGGACAAATTACACATAGGAAAAGTAATGCTTGGTGATAAAAGATGTATAGTATGATAGAGCCACAAAGTGTCATTTGTGTTTATGAATCGTACACTGTTTTATTTTACCATTACATACCCTTATATACCAAACAATACAGCTGCTGTCACAAATATAAAACTGTTCTGCTTTACAGAGTCTTTTTACTAAATAATAATGGAATGAATCAAATGTTATTATGTTTTGCTTTGCAGGTAATTCCTGTTATAAACCGGGCACAGATCATCGATGATGCTTTTAATTTAGCCAGGTGAGCTTAGGTGTTACAATCTGCAGCATACTAAGATTTAATATTTAGGTAATTACCACAACCCTTTATGCAAGTGTTACAACCTGCAACATGCTAAGATTTAATATTTAGGTAATTACCACTACCCTGTAATGCTGTGTAGATATATTTTGTTGTGATTGATAACTGTGGTCTGGCATTTTAGGGTCTGAGTGTTTGTTTAAAACTTTATTGCACCTTCAATTGGGGAAGGATCCTGAATCTTGTTAGCAACCAGTGATTTCACATGTCAGTATTCCTATTTATCAGCTCTGTGTAGGCTGCTTAGCCTTGTAACTGCTGCTTTAGTGTATAAATTGAAAGTGGATCATTTTAAGTGGAGGTTAATTTCGGAGTTACAAAGGAGGAAAACGGAGGAAACAGAACAATACTCTGCCTAAAAACGACTTTTACAACAACAAACATTGAAGTGCTTTCAGTCTGAAACACTTGCATTTCATGGACACTCAATCTTAAAAACCACTCGGACATTTCACAAAGAAAACAATTCAATGCTGCTTCTGGATACTGCTTGGATCATCCATTATCTTAGCACTAAATTTCTCTTCCACCATATGTTATTTTGATGGTGAAAATTTTCATTTTTTAACACAGGTTTCACTTCTTGCAAAAACTCTCCTATTTTCCTAACCTTTATCACTACTTTCTGCCTCCTAACTGTCATGGCCCTTGTCTCTCCATCCACCTCCCTCCTCTCTCACACCTTCTACCTCCCCACCCATCCTATTCACCCCATACCGTCTCCCTCTCCTCCTTTAGGGTCTCCTTCCCTTTCCATACCCACCCTTACCACCCGTCCACGTCCACCCCCCGTCCACGTTCCACCCCCCTCCCTCATGCCTTACCTCACTCCTGCAACCCCTCCAATCTAATCCACATCACTCCTGTTCCCACTCCCATTCTCCTGCACGCTGTGGAATGCCAGATCCATCTGTAACAAACTCCCTGACATTCATGACCTCTTTATCTCCAACTCCTACAACCTTCTCACCATCACTGAAACATGGCTCTCAACCTCTGATACTACTTCCCCTGCTGCCCTCTCCTATGGCGGTCTCTCTTTCCTTCACACCCGTAGACCTGGCGAACGCCCTGGCAGTGGTGTGGGCATCCTCCTCTCCCCTTCTTGCACATTTAGGGGCTGATTCAGAGATGCGATTGCGAAAAGATCGCAAATATACGCACCTTAGCTAAGATCTTAGCAGGTTCCAGCCCACTGCCAAAACAGACACTCCCCTTGCAAACAGCGGTGGATCTTAAACTTAGACCACCATTGACTTGCCCTAACTATACGCTGTCATTTGGGATCTTAAGTGACGTGGTAGCGTTCATTTAAGATCCTAAGTGTCAGTCCTCGCCCACTTTCTCTCATTTCCCTGCCTCCCCCCGCCCCTTTCCATGCAAATCCTTAAGATCTTAAAGATTCGCTGCACTTAAGATCTTAAGTGCTTGCGTGCGATTCAAACTTACGCTCTTAGCGAATTTACGCTCCTAACCGCTACGTAAACGGCGTTGCACTATTACTACGCATGCGCAGTTTTGCGAATTTTCTAGGATCTTAAATATATGCACCTAAGTGCCGTGGAAATCGCATCTCTGAATCAGGCCCTTAGTGTCATACCCCCTGAGCTCTCTCTCACTTTCACCTCCTTTGAGGTCCACTGCATTTGCATCTCCATGTTGCTGTTATCTACCACCCCCCTGGTCCCCCCTCCAAATTCATTGATAACTTTGGAGCCTGGTTCCCCCACTTTTTGTCTTCTGACCTCCCCACCCTTATCCTAGGTGACTTCAACATCCCTGTTGACAACCCCTCAGACCCCAGAACCACAAAACTTCTTTCCCTCTCCTCCTCCCTTAGCCTATCACAGTGGACTTCAGAAGCCACCCACAACCTGGGCCACTCCCTTGATCTTGGTCTCACGACTTCTCCATCTCTCCCTTCTTCCTCTCTGATCATCATCTTATCTCCTTCTCAATCTCTTCCTCCACCTCTCCTTCCCCGTCACCCAAACGTATTATTTCCCGAAAAAACCTCAGTTCCCTTGATGTTGCGGCTTTCACCTCATCCCTTGATCCCTTCCTCACACCCATGTCCTGCCCCAATCTAGCCACCTCTCTCTACAATAATGCCCTCTCCTCTGTCCTTGATGCTACCTGCCCCCCCTCCTCTGTCTCCCTTTGCCGCAACAATCCACAACCCTGGCACTCCTCTCTCACTCTGTTCCTAAAGAAATGCTCCCATGCTGCGGAGCGCCTCTGGAGGAAGTCCCGTTCCCTTGCAGACTTTCTCCACTTCAAGTTCATACTCTCCTCTTTTAAGTCTGCCCTCGCACTCACCAAGCAATCCTTCTTCAAGCCCCTCATCCTCTCCCAATCATCTAACCCCCGCTCTTTGCCACAGTCAATTCTCTTCTCTCCCCCCTTCCTCTCTCCATTTCTGCCACTGACTTTGCCACCTTATTTACTTCCAAGATTGACTCCATCAGGAGCTCCATCTCCTCTACCATCACCTCTCCTGCATCTCAATTTCCACCCTCTTATCCCCTCTCTAGTCAGCCACCAATGTCTACCTTCATCCCTACCTCAGCTGAAGAAATCCACTCACTTCTTTTGTCATCCCCTCTGTCAACTTGCCCACTTGATCCCATCCCCTCTAATCTTCTCCGGTCTCTCTCTCTTGCCACCTCTTATCTTTCCCACCTCTTTAACTTATCCCTCTCCTCTGGCTTCTTCCCCTCCCCCTTTAAACATGATCTTGTCTCCCCCATCCTTAAAAAACCTAACATTGGCCCCACTTCATCCTCCAACTACTGACCTATATCCCTTCTGCTCTTCACCTCCAAGCTGCTTTAACGGCTTGTTTACAAGTGTCTAATTGTCTACCTTGCTGACCACTCCATCCTAGACCCTCTCCAATCTGGGTTCCGTCCCCTGCACTCCACTGAAACTGCCTTGACTAAGGTCACAAATGATCTCCTTTCTGCCAAGTCAAAGGGCCACTTCTCCCTGCTCATCCTCCTGGATCTATCGGCAGCCTTTGATACCATTGATCACCCTCTCCTGCTCCACACCCTTCACTCCCTCGGCCTCTCTGGCACTGTCCACTCTTGGTTCTCCTCCTACTTCTCGGACCACTCCTTCTCTGTAGCAACCCCTAGCTCCTCCTCCCCTACTACTCCTCTTCCCGTTGGCTTCCCCCAGGGCTCAGTTCTTGGCCCCTTTCTGTTCTCTCTCTACACCTCCTCTCTGGGTGACCTCATCAGCTCCTTTGGCTTTCACTAACACCTCTATGCCGACGACACTCAAATCTATCTCTCCTCCCTTGACCTCTACCCCGAACTTCTGTCAAAATTGTCAGATTGCCTCTCAGCCATCTTCTCATGGATGTCCGAGCGTTTTCTGAAGCTTAACATGGACAAAACGGAAATCGTAGTCTTAACTCCTTTACGTATCCCCTACTATCTCTATTACTATTGGCGACTCCACCATCTCCTCCTCCACCCAAGCCCGCTGCCTGGGCATCATCCTGGACTCCTCTCTCCTTCACCCCCCACATTTGTGCCCTCTCACTGTCCTGCCGCTTTCATCTCCGCAACATTGCTCGCATCAGACCCTTCTTGACAACTGATGCCACTAAATCGCTCATTCACTCTCTCGTTATCTCCCATCTGGACTACTGCAACATTCTCCTCTCTGGCCTCCCTCTGGTCCGTCTCACACCCCTACAATCTATACTAAATGCTGCAGCCAGACTCGTCTTCCTCTCCCAATGCACTGCCTCCACCTCCCCTCTCTGTCAATCTCTACACTGGTTTCCTGTCCCTTTCAGAATTCTCTTTGAGTTCCTCACCACAACTTACAAGACTCTCTCCTCCCTTATCTCCATCCACACTCCCTCCCATCCACTCCGCTCCACTGGTGACCGCCGCCTCAACTCCAACCTGATAACTACTTCTCACTCCGGCATCCAAGACTTCTCCTGGGCAGCCCCTCTCCATTGGAATGACCTACCACATCCTATTAGCCAATCCAGCACACTCCAATCCTTCAAACGTTCCCTTAAAACCCACTTCTTCAGGCTAGCCTACCCTTCCTCCACCTAAGCTTCCTTGTCCTCCCCATCTTCACCACTATGTCTTCTGTTTGTTAACCCTATGTTAGCTTTTATGACCAGGGTCCTCCTTCCTCCTGTCATCATCCCTCTACCCTGTCATCATCTCTTCTCACCTTTTTCTCTCTACTGTCTATCTCCTTATTGATCTGCTCCTACACACTTACCCAGCATCTTTATTTTCCTCACATATTGTTTTGTTTTTGTATTGTATTTAAATTTTGCTTTATACATGTATTGTATTCCTTCATATTTTTACCCTCTGTTAATTATTGTATCGTATATGCAACTATTGTCTTCGCTATTGCCTCTGTACGGCGCTATGGATACTGTGCGGTGCCTTATAAATAAACGTTAATAAAATAATAAACTAACAAGTATAAGAGAAGCATGTCACATCAGGGTAAACCTTTGGCAGCTGATTTGATACATGAATCAAAGGGATTCCAATTTCTGGTAGCACTAGATTTCACAAAGACAGCTAGAGATACCATAAATTATAAATACATCCATGCACTCGCTATATATACACTGGGATTTACAAACAACTATCCATGTCAAGCACCTATCATTGTTTACCTGTAGATCCCGCAAGAAAAAGAATTAGACTCTAGTCTGGAGGAAGCTTTTTACTCTCCTGCATTACCAGAACAGGTTGCTAAGGCATTGACTGTTAAGACCCCTAAAATACCTATCCTATACATATTGCCAAAAGTCCACAAGGACCACTTATACCCACCGGGCAGGCCCATTATCTCAGCCCATGGGTCTTTATATCATCCGATTGTGAATTCCTGGATGCTTTTATTTAACCTTGTATACAGTCCTTCCTCAAGGACAAAAGTCATATACTGTGTAAATTGCAAGAATTGCCATCTTTACTGGATGAGCTACTCTTATGTACGGTTGACATCTGTAGCTTATCTACACGTAATCCACATGCAGAGGGGCTAATAACTTCTAGAAGACTGATTTTGGATAATTCTTTGTATGTAGGTCCTCCTATTGACCTCTTTATGAAACTTCTAGAACTCACCTTGGTGATAAATTATTTTTTGTTTGATAATTTGTTCTTTTTATTGATGTTGGTATGTGCCATGAGGTCACCTGTGGCCCCTTCTTTTGCCAACGCATACATGTATTACGTTTACTTTATATACTTTATATACACTCGTGATATTGACGATCTGCTTGTGTTTTGGAAAGGATCGGAGATGGATTTCGTACAGTTTATGAACAACATCAACTTGATGCATGAACATATTAAATTTACGTTTACATGTAACCATGTAAATTATTTGGATGTCACACTATAGCATAATGAAAAGGGGTTACAAACATCTATATTTGAAAAACATTCCGACAGGAATAATTTACTTCTTTTTTTCTAGTCATCACCCATCCTCCTTGAAGAACGGGCTACCCTTTTCTCAATATTTACGGGTATGTCGTATTAACAATGACATTTCCATAAGAGACAAACAATTAAATCAGATGCAAAAAAAAGTTTCTGGCATGCGGATATCCTGCACATGTTTTGGAAAAAGTTAAAGCAAAAGCTATCTCTACTCTACGCTCTTAGTTACTATGCCCTCAGATTAGAAGCGAAACAATGGACACTTTGACTTGGGTAACCCAGTTTTCTAGGGTAAGTTCTCTTATTAATCAGGCCACTCAAGCACTTTGGTGTAACACTGAGGATAGAGACAAGAGTATCTGAAACGTTGGACTCCTTTAATATGGACGAATAAAAGAATTTTTTATATCATTTTCAAATCTGCAGAGTGCCTGTTTCTGTATATATATATTTCCAATATTAATATATATCAATTTCCATAAGGTTTTAATGAAGATTTGATCTTAAATTGCTGTTATCTAATACCTAACTGTATATTTTTTATTGTTTTTTTGAGAGGGATAGTGTCTTATGGCTTTGATCATTTATGGCTGTATTCTTTGTTTATTTTGATAGACCAACGGACTAGGACTCGGGAGTGCAGCTCCCTGCAGCATGTGGATTGGTGAGCGGCGCTTTAGTGTTCCTGCTCTCCTTGACGACCGTGGACACGCCCCCATGTGGCTGACACTGGCTGCTCATTGGAGAGGACGGTTGTCTCCCATCGGGTGACTTCCACTGGTCTCCGGGAGGTGGGTCCAAAGTGCCGCCTGCCGCCTCCAGCTGTGCAGCGTGTCCTGCGTTTCCCGGGCTTTATCAGTCCGATTGGGTGAGTAGATGGATCCAACCATTGACACACAGGAAAATTATATTGCCACGAAACGTTATACAGAGGAGGAGGTGGCACGGATTTTATTTACGGGCACTGAATCTCTAGCCTTTGACACTGATTCCCCAATTGAAATATACCATGACCTTTTGAAACTTAATAAATGGTCTGTTGAGTTGAAACTTCATGGATTGACCCTTACTCAGTATTATAAAGAAAAATTGAGTTCTAGGGGTTTTAGAATGAAAAATCAACTGACCATTTGTAAATCTGACAAAATATTTTGCCAACACTGGTGCCAAATTTTAAACCAATGCTCACTAGATTTAATGATTCTAGTGATTGACAAAGTTAATAATGATACTGAAAACATAAAAAAAGAGATTGTCAATATTGAATCCACTGGCCGAGTGACCCTCAGGGAGGACAAGTCAACCAATTGGCTAAGCAAATTGGAGGAAAATTTCAATATGTTTGAAACTGAACTATTATCCTTTAAAAACAAAAATACAAACAAGTCAAAGAGGACTACAAAGAAAATAAAGTTTATTACTGGACCTTGAACAGCACCACTACTCACCCAAGATTTTCGAATAGGAGAACAAAGAAGAATTTCATTTACTGAACTTGAATCCCAAACCTCCCAAAGTGATTCTGACGGCTTGCAACGCCTTAGACCAACCAAACACCATATAGATACAAGGAGCCGACTAAAACAGCACCCCGCAGGAGAGGGGGAATCAAGCACCAGCACAGGTCACAAAGGCCCAACAAAGAAGAAAACTTAATTTTCAATTTGTCATCCTATACACCTTCCACTGCTGAAATGACAGTACTCATTAAACTTATACTTATACTTATTCATTTAGACTTATACTCATGATAGGTTTGACTTTGACGTCGAACTCTATAGATTTCAACGACAACTTAAACTCAAAGACTTTTTCAGTAACAAGGAGAGTCAGCAGGTTAAAAAAAAAGTCTTCCCTTTAAGGGGAAGTCACAATTTGATCCACCAGTGAACAATCCTTCCATCAACACCTATTTTCGAGTGGTCAAAGTGATGTTTTTAAAGAATGGAATAAACAGAGATCACCGTATACCAATCTTACAATGAAAGAAAAAGAAGCAGTACGGTCACTTAATAGAGAACAACAGCATCACCATCAGACCTGCCAATAAGGGAGGAGCAGTAGTCCAACAAAATATTGAGAACTATACTCAAGAAATTAAAAGACAGCTGAATGACGCAACACATGACCCTATATCACAATTTAAGTTTGAAATTGACTCAATACCTACAGAGGCGGTGACAAAAGGACATCTGACCACAGAAACGTTTTGTTTTTTGACGCAAGATAATGCTGTCATACCTATCATATACATATTACCCAAAATCCATAAATTCCTTCAGAATTATTCGCCAGGGAGGCGAATTATTTCCTCCAGAGGTTCCTTAAGGCAACCCTTGTCTTAATACATTGATTTCTCCTACAACCTCTGGTTCAAGCTACACCCAGTTACATCAGGGATACTACAGATTTTTTTAAACAGTTAAAAAAAGCTAATTCATTAGCGACACTGTGTCTATGGTTACTCTTGACGTTCGTAGCCTATATACAAGTATTCCCTATCATGAAGGTTTGCAGGCCATAAAGGAAGGAGTTGAGGGATCTTTGGTGAGGGACCACCGGTGGAGTTGCTAATGTAAATTATAACATTAATTTTAACCATGAATTACTTCTTGTTTTAGCACGCGTTTCACTTACAACTGCAGGGGACTGCTATGGGGTCCAACATGGCCCCTGCCTATGCAAATCTATTTATGCACAAATATGAGTCACAACATTTGCTTACTCATCCTGCTTATTCACAATTCATCAAATTTTACATGAGATATATGAGATATATTGATGATCTGTTTTTCTTATGGACAGGCACTGAATTCCAGCTCCTACAGTTCATTGACTTTTTGAATCATTTACCAACCATTATTCGTTTCACAGCCAATTATGACAAGACCACCATCAACTTTCTTGATGTCTGTATACGACAGGACCAGCAAGGTGTTCATAAGGAATTACATTGAAAATCCACTGACAAGAACACTTTACTCAACGCTAGCAGCTTTCATCTACACCCACTTAAAACAGGCCCATCTTACTCTCAAATGGTCAGAGTAGCACACATTACCTCTGAACTAGAGAAGTTGGAGCAAGCACTTACTGATATGGCTAACAGATTTTTAGACAGAGGGTACAAGAAAAGGGAAGTGGAGGTCGCTAAAGAGCGATGTCTAGGGAGATATCGGGAAGATACCCACAGAAAATGGTGAAAGACACCAAACTGGACCGCCTAATTTTTTGCCTAAGTTTTCCACTGTCTCCAATGAGATTAAGAAAATTATTCATCAACACAGGCACATTTTATCCTCAGACTCGAAGATAAATCATCTCCTTCAACCTCCACCATTGATGAGTTATACCTACAGTGCCAATCTTAAAGACCAATTAGTGAAAAATGACATTGTCCCTTTATCTACCTCTAACTGGCTCACACTTAGATTCCCCCCCTTAGATGAGGGGGTGGTAGAGAAACCCGTCGTTTGCAGAAGGAAGCTCGCCTCATTTATTTATTCAAATTAATGTCTCCACTGGGTCTCAATGAAGAATTGAACTTAACCTGCTTTTTGTGATTTCAATTTCCATAAAGTCTTAATGAAGATTTGATCTTAAACTGCTGTTTTCTAATACCTAACTGTATATTTTTTATTTGTTTTTAGAGAGGGATAGTGTCTTATGGCTTTGATCATTTATGGCTGTAATCTTTATGTTTATTTTGATAGACCAAAGGACTAGTGCTCGGGAGTGCGGCGCCCTGCAGCATGTGGATCGGTGAGTGGCACTTTAGCGTCCCTGCTCTCCTTGATGACTGTGGACGCCCCCATGTGGCTGACACTGGCTTCTCATTGGAGATGAAGGTTGTCTCCCATTGGGTGACTTCAACTGGTCTCCGGAAGCGGGTCCGAGGTGCCGCCCGCCGATTCCAGCTGTGTAGCGTGTTCTGCATTTCCCGGCCTTTGTCAGTCCGATTAGGTGAGTAACTTTTTCATTCTTTATAAATATTTGCCCTGTATCTGTGTCCTCTGTTTGCAGCCCTACTATGACTTCCCTGATGACGGTGTGCTGTAACACCGAAACAGCTGTCGGTAATATGTAAGGTGCATAGATCACATGCCTGCTTATGATCTCCTTTTGTCCCCTGCTATTTGAACTCTGATCTCCTGCATTACATATAAATTGTCCTATATATGAACTGCATTTATTGTGAAAAGATGGTAAGCTCCTTTCATTGGTGAATGACCACAGGTGTTTTTTTTACTTTGTTTGCATATGGACATTTGGGATCATTGTTTTTATAGCTTCACATAGTGCTGTTATTCCTGATGTAAAAATGTACAGATTATACCAATGGTTTTTGGATTAAAATGACACTATTACTGCAAAGTGATATATGACTTGCATTATAAGAGGGAGTGCTGGTTTGGTTCTCTTGAACTATTTCTTATATAT
>WWET01000319.1:754934-787275 GCA_011038615.1 Limnodynastes dumerilii
GCACCTTCATTTGCTCATTTAAATGCCTCCCTCCACCCAAATCTTTGTATCTGCCTAGGTACTTATTCATGGAACGCCCATTCTTGCATATGTTACTAGGAACCTAGAGACTTTAAGTTCTTAGTGTATAAGAACGGAATTTGCATACTTAAGTCCTACGTTAATAACGTAGAAAAGTTACTAAGCATGCTCAGTGCATCCGTTCGTAAATATACGCACCTAAAATCATAAGAATTCTTAAGTGTGAATCAGGTCCTTGTTTTTATATTTTTATCTTTTTATATTTTCGATTTCTCTTATTATTGGATTATTATTGGATTGTCCCCTTCTGGACTTATCTCTCAACATATCCTCTGTTTTTAGCGCCTTATCAATTTTTTTCCAATTTCTTGCTGCTAGAGTGTATTGGTGGTACCCCTGTGTTGTTGGGCTGCTTATTCTCCCCTTAGTTTATAGGAGCTTCTTGTCCTCTTTCTCTTTCTATTGACTCCAAATAAGTACAATTTGACAAGATAATAAAAAAATAACGTTAAGCAGTAATGCAAAATGGTCCCACACAGACACGTTATCTTAGATGGTACGGAAACACAGTCCTAATACTGATGGAGGTATGGATATGCAACATGGGCACTGAAATAAAGAAAAAAAGGCATACACCAAAAATAAGTTAACAACGCACATAGGAAACTTCCAATGTACGAAAATGTTACCCCACGAAGCTGGGGCACAAAAACAGCATTCTTCTAGCTTCGTATCAATGGACTCAAAAGCTCTCTCACCTATACAAATATATAAAAACTAAAGAAAGGAAGAAATGGTAAACATTTCATTTAAGCTTGCATGGGCTATTGTATTAAGGCGAAAAATCCATCCATTCTGCCTCTTTGCAAAGGAGTAATCACGGTCCCCACCTCGCCATGGGGGGGGTATGTGATCAATAATCTTGTACCGTAGAGTTGCTAGGCTGTTTGCACATCTTAAAGTGCCTAGCAAATGGCTGTTCAGAGTCTTTCCCATCCAGAGTGGCTCTAATAGCTGATCGGTGGAGCGCGATGAGCTCCTTAAACTGTCTGACCGTCTTTCCGATGTAGTAGAGTCCGCAAGGGCACATTATAATGTAGATCACGTGTGTCGTTGTACATGTAACATAGTGGTTGATTATATATTTTTTATTGGTGTGTGAATGGGTGAAGGTGTTCCCTGCAACAAAATTTCTGCACATTAAACAACTGACCAAAGGAAAACATTCTTTCCTCCTGTAAGGGTTTGGATATTCCATGATGTCGTTCCATACAAGAAGATCCCGCAGATTCCGAGTTGGTGAGATCTGGATCTGAGGTTGTTAACGGCCAAGCTTTCTTTCCAGATTTTTGGTGATGTGCCAAGCCACGTGGAAAGTCTGGACTCAAGATACAACATCTTTGTTCTTCCTGGGTTGTTTTTGTAGAGTTTGAATACGAGGAATATTTCTGACACACTCTTTATGAAGAAGCAGTTGCTGTAGGTCATATCCTCTTTCCAAGAATTGGTTGACATCCTATGTACCCTAAGCATTTGTGAATAGGGCAGGCCTCGTTTTAAAGCCGGAGGATGGTGAGAAGTATAGTATAGAAGATTATTTCGATCAGTGGGTTTTTGATATACACTGGTTTTGAAAAACCCATCATTAAGCTGTATACATACGTCCAAATAATGGATCTCGGTGCTACTCACCGTGTATGTGAATCTAGTTGGTCCCGATAAAGAATTTATCTCACAAATGAATTCCTTCAATATCGTCTGGTCACCCTGCCAAATGACAAACAAATCGTCAATAAAAGTAAAGAAGTAAAGAAAATACAGTGGTGGATAAATCTCGAGTCATTGTATAGATGGCATCATTCATATAGTGACATAAATAGGTTGGCAAAGGATGGGGCCACATTTGACCCCATTGCACAACCAGAATTCTGGACATAGTGGTGTCCATTAAACCAAAAGTAATTTCAGGTCAATGTTAATTGTAAAAGATGAATAACACAATCACACACAGGGCCACAATAGGTGTCAGACTGATATAATGGATTGAATAGCCTTAAGGCCTTCCCGATAGGGGATTGACGTGTAAAAGCTTACTATATCGATAGTTGCCAGTACACATCCCGGGGGTATCTGCCCAACTGAGGTAATTTTAATGAGAAAATCCATTGTATCTTTCAAGTAGGAACTGCCTACCTGGACCAAAGGTTGGAGAAGGGGATCTAACCACACTGACACACAATAATACTAGGAGCCACGAGCCAATATTATCGGCCGACCCGGGGGTTTAGTGCTGTGCTTGTAAATCTTGGGAATGCTATAGAGGATAGGTTTGATTGGGAACTGAGTCTTGATATAATCAGCAATTTTGCGATCAATATGGCCCTGGGTTACGGCTTCCTCAATATATGTATCTAATTCGATTTCGTAGGTATTAGTGGGATCAAAACGTAGTTTACCATACACATTAGTGTCACTAAGTTACGATTGAGTTCTGTCCTGGTCCTGGATTACCAGGGCGCCACCCTTGTCGGCTAGTCTAACGATAGATCGGTCTGTTTGAAGGTTTTTCAAGGCAATTCTCTCTTCATTCGTTAAATTGTGGTACAAATGTTGGTTGATGGAATTATCCGCACTCTGTTCAATAAGCCGAGTAAAGGTCTTAATAGAGCGTTGTGAGAGGCTGGATCAAAACTTGAAGTGGGTATAAAAATGGAACTGTCCATAGCAAATGATGTATTAGCCTTAAAGAATTCCCTTAGTTTTAGGGACCTCTGGAGTTTCATTGGGCCTGATCCAGACCTACGCCGATGCGCTGTGCTTACTAAAGCACAACGTATCGGCATTCATTTTGACCGATACTCCCCCTGTGCGGGCATATGGCCCCTTCCTTATGCCGGCTGAAGGCTACCCTAACTTCAGCCGGCGTAAGGAAGGGAACGTAGGGACGCTGGGGGACGTCCCCTCAAGCGTCCCTACGGCGCTGCTGCGTTGCCGTAGCAACGCCGGGCAACATCTGTTTAAGAGACTAGTTTCAGCAGTAGTTAAAGGCCTGTGTGACAGGTTGAAGATTACCGAAGGTACTATCTCCTTCTTCTTGCACCTTCCCTGGCCCACATGGCGCGTCTTGCGTCCAGGCTTCGCTGAGACCTGGTACTGACCCCTAAAGGGGGGTTTCTGGTCTGTGTTGATACTAGAGTTGCTTTGTGGGTTATCACTGTCCCGTGCTGAACTCGCCGAGTTCAGGGATTCTGTATCGGATTGATGCTTTAACCTATATCTAGGACGTTTACGGGAGCGAAATTTAATAGATTCTTCCATCCCAGTTAGCCAAGGGTATACTCTGCATTTATTATAATCTGCATTCACAACTTCCAGTTTTGATTTTTTTTAAAGTATTAATTGACTTCTGTAAGCATCAGTTTGCTAATTTAGCTTCTGGAGACAGTTGGTGTCATCGCGTTCCAGAATGGTCTTATGAGTTGCTTCAAATTCATTGAGTTTGGATTGTGTCTTAACCAGTTCTCTTTTAGCTTCATCAATAACAAGGAGGATCAAATCTAGAGAACATTTATTTAAAATAGAATTCACTACTTGTACCCAGATTTGACCCACCCTTTAAAAAAGCCTCTATTAAGACCTTTACTTGGCTTAATGAACAGAGTGCGGATAATTCCATCAACCAACATTTGTACCACAATTTAACGAATGAAGAGAGACAAACCTTGAAAAGCTTCAAACAGACCGATCTATTGTTGTTAGACCAGCCGACAAGGGTGGCGCCCTGGTCATCCAGGACCGCCAGGATTATATTGATGAACTCAATCATCAGCTTAGTGACACTAACGTGTATGCCAAACTATGTTTTGATTCCACTAATACCTACGAAATCGAATTAGACACATATATTGTGGAAGCCGCAACCCAGGGCCATATTGATCGCAAAATTGCTGATTATATCAAGACTCAGTTCCCAATCAAACCTATCCTCTATAGCATTCCCAAGATTCACAAGCACAGCACTACCCCCGGGTCGGCCGATAATATCGGCTCGTGGCCCCTTGTATCATCGTTAATCAGTGTGGTTAGACTCCCATCTCCAACCTTAGGTCCAGGTAGGCAGATCCTACTTGAAAGATACAACGGATTTTCTCACTAAAATTTCCTCAATTGGAAAGATACCCCTGGGATGTGTAATGGCAACTATCGATGTGGTTAGCCTTTACACGTCAATCCCCCATCGGGAAGGCTTTGAGGCTATTCAGTCCATTATATCACAGTCTGACACCTATTGTGGCCCTGTGGGTGATTGTGTTATTCATCTTTTACAATTAACATTGACCCGAAATTACTTTTGGTTTAATGGACACCACTATGTCCAGAATTCTGGTTGTGCAATGGGGTCAAATGTGGCCCCATCCTTTGGCAACCTATTCATGTCACAATATGAATGATGCCATCTATACAATGACTTGAGATTTATCCACCACTGTATTTTCTTTACTCATATATTGACGATTTGTTTGTCATTTGGCAGGATGACCAGACAATATTGGAGGAATTCATTTAGGATAAATTATTTATCGTGACCAATTAGATTCACATACAAGGTGAGTAGCACCGAGATCCATTAATTGGACGTATGTATCCATCTTAATGACGGGTTTATCAAAACCAGTGTATATCAAAAACCCACTGATCGAAATAATCTTCTATATTTCTCACCATCCTCCGGCTTTAAAACGAGGCCTGCCCTATTCACAAATGCTTAGGGTACATAGGATTATTAGTGATCCCTCAATATGGGATACCCAAATCAACAAGGTTGTCGACCAGTTCTTGGAAAGAGGATATAACCTACAGCAACTGCTTTCTTCATGTGTCAGAAATATTCCTTGCATTCAAACTCTACAATAACAACCCAGGAAGAACAAAGATGTTGTACCTTGAGTCCAGACTTTCAGGCTAGCCACATCACCAAAAAAGCTAGAAAGAAAGCTTGGCCATTAATAACCTCAGATCCAGATCTCACCAACATGAAGTACCTGCATCTGATGCCCAGCTACCGCAGGGGTCGGCATCTGCGGGATCTTCTTGTATGGACCAAACACAGTCTAGCAACTCTACGGTACAAGATTATTGATCACATACCCCCCTGTGGCGAGGTGGAGACCGTGATCTACTACTGCTTCGCATAGAGGCGGAATGGATGGATTTTTCGCCTTAATACAGTAGCCCCTGCGGGCTTAAATGAAATGTTTACCATTTCTTCTTTTCTTTAGTCTTTATATATTTGTATAGGTGAGAGAGCTTTTGAGTCCATTGATACTTAGTTAGATGAATACTGTTTGTGTGTTGTTAACTTATTTTTGGTGTATGACTTTTTTTCTTTATTTCAGTGCCCATGTTGCATATCCATACCTCCATCAGTTTTAGGACTGTGTTTCCGTACCCTCTAAGATAACATGTCTGTGTGGGACTATTTTGCATTACTGCTTAACGTTATTTTTTGATTATCTTGTTATATTGGACCTGATTCACTTTTAAGAACGCGATAGGTTCCTAAATATACGCAACTAATAGCAATGAAACTACCTCGGCACGCCCTCGGTTTTCAGGTTCTTATGTGCCTTACGAGTGCCATAGGGCTCCCTTAACTGTAGGTTTGCATTTGAATGCGTAGGACGTCTACTTAGGAACTTAACTGCATAACCGCACCTTCATTTGATCATTTAAATGCCTCTCTCCACTCAAATCTTTATATCTGCCTAGTTACATATTCATGGAACTCCAATTTTTGCGTATGTTACTACGAACCTACAGATTTTAAGTTTGTAGTGTATTAGCAAGGAATTTGCAATATTAAGTCCAACACAAACAACGTATAAAAGTTACTACACATGTGCAGTGCATCCGTTCTTAAATATACGCACCTAAAATCGGAAGAATTCTTAAATGTAAATCAGGTCCATTGTACCTAGCTGCATTGGTGCCATTCTTTATTGTTTTTAATTCACTGAATTTAAAAATATTTTTTTCTATTGTTGATAGGTTGCTGTGGCAACCCAGCCGCGGTCCTGTGACGCTACGTCCGGCGCTCGGCTTGGTGCGTCCCTGACTGCTAGCATGGTCTGCCCCAACCTCTTTCTGTCATGTGGTGTCGTATTTGGGTTTGCCGTTATATATTCTGTGTTTGTCTGCATCGCTTTTGCAAATTGTTCCCTGAGGAACTTCGTCGGAACTTCACACTTTGTAGTGCTATGCAATTATTCCTGAGTGCTGGTATTTTGACTATATATATATATATATATATATATATATATATATATATATACTTATACTGTATAATTTCAATAAAGAGAATATACCCTGGTAACTCCTGATATCCTGCATTGTCTTTTATATTTCAGGGCAAAGATTATAAGTACTACAAGAGCATTGGATACCACCAGATTTCTACAGAATGACGTTGAATACATTCCTTGGCAGGCAGCCTTGGGCAGTCTCAGTTACTTTACACAAATGTTTGATCGCACAGAGGTGTATGGATCGATGAAGGTAACAAGTCTGCTCTTATCTCTTTAATCTTGTTATTTATGAACAGCACATTTTGAACACATGAGGGTTTTTTTTTACTTCTTGTACACATCATGAGAATGTTGTAAAATAAGAAGTCCCAGCTAATTCTAACAGCACAGGCATAGCTGATACCTGGCTAAGCATTTCTGTGATTTGTGGCTTTACAACAAATTGTAATTTACGGGTTGGCTAGGACTTGACTATAGATTTAGCTAAAACTCTGTACATTCAGTTCAGTTGACATGAAACCATTCTTATTTCTTAAATACGGCAAATCCCTAAACAAAGCCTGTAACTTTTCCATGTTTTTGGCTTATAAACTTATCATAAATAGATCTCAATTCTACTGAGGAACCTTAACATCCATCAAAACAACAAGCAATGCAAGTAAAGGTGCATACACACTATAAATTATCTGGCAGATTATCTGAAAGATCTGGCTGTTGGAATGAAAATGTGGTAAAGGATGAGAGCAACTAACAATACCATTTGCTCTCAACCATTACCAGATTTTTATTCCAACTGTCAGATTTTTTAGATAATCTGCCAGATAATTGAATAGTGTGTATGCACTTTTACTGTTAGAATCCATCACTGCCTGAGAAGAACAATTATTTACAACCTATTTTTAAAATGGGGGTCATACTAAGTATCAGTAGTGATTTGTAGGCAGGCAAAATCAGACATAAATCTATATATCTTCTATGTCTAATTATTTAATTAGGGGAAATCATTTTTGCACTTTAAGCACTTACAGTTATGTTGTACTTAGTAAGGTAAGATACTTAGTAAAACTATACATTTTGTTTCCGTTTATCTGATTATCTTACTGTGAGTCACACAATTCTTTTATTTTTACCTGTGTTATTGTTGACATCTTTATGAAATTGTATGGGCAGAGGTTTTCTGTAGTAGTGAGTTTTCAGCTTCATGGACAGACTTGGCAAGTTTTTTACATTTTATTTCAAAATCCATGTGAACAAGCACTTGCCCTTTTGATCATGAAAGATCCATTGGGTTTAGTAATCTTTTATTTGACTGATTACATTTGTAATCTATGAATTGAGATTATAATGATTAATATACCAAGTTAATAAAAACGACATAGAAAGGCTTGAAGTATTGATTTAAGTCTTTATTAAGCATGTTTTATTTTTCCTACAGGAATACATGAAAAAACAGGTCACTCCATTATTTAGGTATTTTAAAGATCTGACTGGTAACTGGACTGAGAGACCAAGAACTTTAGCAGAACAGTAAGTACAACAAAGCTCCATTGCGTGTAATGTTTCACTTCATTGCGTTTCATTGGCTTGTGGCCACTTTAAATGGACATTTAAATTGTCAGACAATAGTGTTAAGACACTCCGGGTTTACCTGGTAGAGAACCGGAGTGGTCGTGGAGAAGGTGGTAAACTGGAGCGGCGCCCCGGGTTTACCTCGTAGAGAACCAAGGCGGCCACGGAAGAGAGAGAGGTAGTGAACGAGTCGGTTGCCGGCGCCCGGAGACTTTACTATCGGGGGGTTTTCACCAGAGCCCCTGATGGTGGGGATGGATTTGGCGGCGCCCCAATAGCCTGGACGCGCCCCGTTGAACCAGATTCGAGGAAGAGAAAAGGAAACCCGGAGTGGATACCAGACTGAGGGGATGGGAGCAGTAAGGTAAGTGGGAGTAGAGCCAGTCCAGAAGAGACCGGACTGCGACGAACTACAAGCAACACAAGAACCGGCACGAGAGACAGAAGATTGTTCATGGGACTGAAGGAGACGCACGAGGACTTGCACGCACACACTCACGCAGCGGGGCCTCTGGAGAGGTAACATAAACAGGCACTCAAGGTAAAGGTAGGTACTGCAGGGAGGTAGGTACAATTAGGGATGAGAGCCAGGATTCACAAGGTAACTGAGGCAGAAATCAAGGCAGGTAAGTGGTTCAGACAATGGTCAATTCACTAGGCAGATAGCACTAGGCACACAGTAGTAGCAGGTCACAAAACTGAGGGAACAGACTCTATAACCGGCGCCAGATAGAAGACAGGAAGGAACTGATATAGGTACTGCTCAGCAGTGATTGGATGGCACCAGGGACGGTCAGGCGTTCCTCTAGCAATGGGGAACGCATAACAAGGCAGCTGGAAGAAAACGCGTGCCAAGGAGAAGATACGCGCACATGGGTAACTAAGGAAGCTGTATCTAAGAAGACCGTTGGCTGGGGATTCCCCATAGACACGCCGCGGGACTCCAAGGTAAGCTGCCAGAGCGGGGAGAAAGCCGGACATACAACCTGCCATTACACGGCGGCTGTAACAAATAGAGGATGGACATTTAAAGGCAAAAACAATGGAGGCTGGACATTTAAAGGGGCAGACAATGGAGGCTGGACATTTAAAGGGGCAAACAATAGAAGATGGAAATAAGGGGCAGACATGGAGGCTGGACACAAGGGGCAGACATGGAGGCTGAACATTAAAAGGGGCAGATATGGAGGCTGGACATAATAATAAGCGGCAGACATGGAGACTGGACATAATAATAACAAGGGGCAGACATGGAGGTAGGGCAAATAAAGGGGCAGATATGGAGGCTGGACATACGAATCCTGGACAAATAATAAGGGGCAGATATATGGATGGCAGTCCTAATAATAAGAGGCAGACATATGGATGGTTGTCAAATATAAGGGGCAGGCACTAGACCCGCTGGTCTGGGTGGTGCAAGACACACCCACTTTCCCAGACACACCCACTGGGTGGTACAAGACACACCCTCTCTACCAGGTCATAAAATTTTGGCCCTCTTTCGAATTCTCAAATGTTGGGAGATATGTTTTAGACAACATACAGCAAAGGCATTCCCTGTCTCTGTGTAACAATCCAGACATCTGCACTTCCAGGAAGTCATGTGCAGTGTTTGGAGTCAGTGTGAATGGGAGCAGTGAATGTGAATGTATGGGTGTTCTGATAGTGTGACCTGGCATTACTGCTGAATTATCAGCATATCAGCACACTAGTTATTGCTTATATTTTCTTGATTTTTTACAGCACAATAATGAATGAATTTATCAGTTTTATTATTAAATATAGAAGAATGCAGAATTAGTACTGTTGTTTTATAAGGAAAAAAGGAACATTTTGAGTTTTTATCATCATTCTACCTGCACTTATTTATTGTAATATTTTAATTACAGAAAAAATGAAATAAATTCGGTCAGCGTTGCCTGTAGCTACGGAATTGAAGAATGTGGAGAGTTGGCAAGTAAACAATTCCGGGATTGGATGGAGACATCAAAAAATGAGTATGTGTTCAATGAAAGAATAATATACATTATTAGAAGTATACATAAAAATCTTTATCACAAGAAAAGGAAGTTGACAATAGCACATTCAGGAGAAGGAAGATCACTGTTTTTTCAATAACATAAAACTGATTATTTAACAGTGGAATTGGATGCAATTAGGAGACCTAGGGTCGGATTTACTGAAAGTGATTTGATGTAAATTGCACTTGTTGTGCATTAAGTGGGATTTTGGAATGTCCGGATTTACTAAGCAAATAGCTCCTCTGAAATCGCATGAGTTTATGGACTTTACAATCTGCATTAGTTTAAACAAAGCGCATTATTTATTACATGCTAAACATACAAATTGTTGAATTTACTAAGGTCCAGGGAGCTGAAATCGCTGCTAAACAGTCCCAAAATCGCACCAGTTAAAAGAGGTGCCTCAGGCTAGCGATTTTGTCCAAATCGCTAATAAAAGGCCTCTTTTCAATGCTGCAGCCTATGCCATAAGCGGCAGCATGCTAAGGGTTAAGTGCATGTGTTATAAATTAATATTGGATCGGGGCAAGGATATACTGTATTTATTTATTGTACAAGTGTTTTATTTATTAATGGTATCGGCACTGTTATTATATTGATTTTACTATTGGCGCATGTATTCTATTGATGTTACTATGTGGGCATGTGTATTATTGATTTCTATTTCGGCGCATGTATTCTATTCATTTTACTATGTGGGCATTGATTTTTATATCGGCGCATGTATTCTATTTTTTTTTTTACTATCGGGGCTTGTGTATTATTGATTTTTCTATCGGGGCTTGTGTTTGTTTTTCATTTTTATTCAGGCATGTGTTTTTAATTGAGTTGTCTCGGGCCATATGTATTTTATTCATGTAGATTGGGGCATATGTTTTATTTTGATTGGTATCTTGGCAAGTGTTTTGATGAGTTATGGTGCACACCATATTATTTATTTATGCTGTAGAGGACATATTAGTTATTGCTTTTAGATGTGCAGGGCATATTCAGTATTTATTTTAATCGGGACAGGTTATTTAATGAGTTAGTTTATGGCAGCATGCACTTAAGCCTTGGCATGCTGCCGTTTATGGCACTATAAGGCGCAGAATGCCCTGTAATACAAGGGAGAGTAGAGAGTTTAGCAACAACTCGTGCGAGTTGAACCTAAACTCGTTATAGTTAAATCGCACTGAATCGCACCTGTTTAAAAATCGCACCCAATAATAGACATAGTAAATTCAACGAATAAACTGCATCAAATGAGTGCGATTTGAAAGCGGTTTTAGTAAATCCAGCCCCTATTTTGTTAGTTCTAACTGCACGTGTATTAGTCCAACAAAGATAGACAATTTTATATATTGTTTTTGGTTAAATACACAGCATTTACAGTCATTGCTGGATTGTACCCCTGTAATTCTTTAAGTGTCTTAATCATAGTGGGCCTGATTCAGAGATCCGGAACTAACGATAGTTCTGTGAGTATATTTAGGGTCGGATCGATTTTGCATCAACTGCACATGCATAGTAATATTGCAACGCCATGTACGTTGAAGTTAAGGTTGGAAATGCCTTAAGGTCGGACTTGTGAATCGGGCAGAGACTAATGCGACCCTAAGTGCGGCGGAAATATACAGACCTAAGGATTTGCATAGAAATGGGCGGGGGAGGCATTTAGATGAGGGAAAGTGGGCGCGCTTACAGAGTTAGGGCCCTAAATATACGCAACTAATACACATATGGTCGGAAGTGAGTGCGGCCAGTTAGGGCAAGTCTATGGAGGTGGAAGTTTAGGTCCAGCCGGAGGTTGCGAGGGGAGTGACCGTTTATTCTGGTGGGTGTAACCTGTTCCGTCCTGCCACTTAGATGCGTATATTTGCGGCCCGATCGCCGACAGATCTCTGATTCAGGTTCAGTTTTACTAACTCTAACTAGATATAGCATTACTATTGAAATAGTCCTCTCAAGGGGGCATACAACAGTAAGCAAAGTAATGTGGAAAATGTTAAAACATGGGATATAAAATGTGTCTATATGTTTAATGTTGCATTTATTGGATAGATAAAAGAATGTTAAGTCTGTTTTTCCTTAATATATATCATGATAGCATAGCAACCAACCAAAGAATTTATAAATGTGTCTACTCGACTATTTAAAGCAATTTTAAGTTTTGCTTAGATAATTTAGTTTTCACTCTTGAATAATTTGCCTTGACCAGTTTACAGTATAACTAGTTTTGCCTCTTGTGATTAGTTGAAATTTAAGTGTCCTTAATCAAGCCCTACTGTTAAAACTGTAAACATTTTCATTGAGGTTTTTTATCTGTGTGAGCAGCATCCATCCAAATTTAAGGACCATCATTTACTGCAATGCAATAGCTAGAGGCGGATCAGATGAGTGGAACTTTGCATGGCAAGAAATCAATAAGACTGACAATGCTCAGGAAGCACACAAGCTGAGAGCAGGGTTGGCTTGCAGTAAAGAACCCTGGCTTCTTAATAGGTAGGAACTTGGAAATGTGATTTGAAGAAATGTGTTGAATTTCATTTTGCCAGTGTACACTTTCTATACTTTCACCTGGAAATTTGATTTCTTTTGGTTTATTATGTCATGACTTGACATTCTGTCTCAATTGTTTGTGGTGTCTGGGAATATATATGATATGTTAATGTGATTAATAATATATGATATTTTATACATTTTTATCTGGAATCAAAGTTGGCACATTTCTACCATATTCACCCCAAATTTTCTCTGTGACCTCCATGATGAATCCACAGCCCTGAAGGCAGGATCCTGTCTCCTTTGTTCAGCAGCTGCTTATGAGACTTCTAGTTTAATGATGTGACCAGAGCACATTATAGTGCAAGTATCAAACTATGGGTTTCCATTAATGTGATGATTATACATTATACCAGGGGTTCTCAACCCATGCTACATGTACCACTGGTGGTACGCATACCTCTGTCAGGTGGTATGCGGCATGCAGGGCCAGCGCGATGCAGTAAGCGGGGTAAGCGGTGTGGGTGAGCACCAGGCCCTGCTCCCCACTCCGCAGCACCAGTGTCTGCTTCCATGAACGCAATTGTTTACTATATTAAACAGCAGTGCTCATTCCCTCCAGCCCTCCTCCTGTGGCTAAATGAATGACACTGGTGTGACCTAAGGTCACATCAGTGTCATTCACTTCAAGGCCCGCCGCGGAGGAGAGAAGAAGACTGAAGGTAGAAAGACTGCAATAGTAAGTAACATGATGGTTGGGGGCTGGAGATACACATTATTGGTAATACTGAGGGCAGAGAACATGATGGTGGATCCTGGGGGGACTGGAGACACTTTATGGAGAATACTGAGGGGCTGGAGATGTGATGGAGGATACTGGGGGGCTGGAGATACATGATGGGGAGACTAAAGACACTTGATGGAGGATGCTGGGGTGCTGGAGACATGATGCGGAATACTGAAGGGTTGGAGACATGATGAGGAGATACTGGGGGGCTGGAGATATGATGGGGATACTGTGGTACTGGACACTTTATGGAGGATACTGGAGGGCTGGAGACATGATGGGGAATACTAAGGGGCTGGAGACATGATGGGGAATAGTGGGGGGCTGAATATGAATGATGGGGGATACTGGGGGGCTGGAGACATGATGGGAATACTGGGGAGACTGAAGAGACATGAAGGATACTGGGGGGCTGGAGAGAAGATGGGGATACTTGGGGGCTGAAGAGATGATGGGGAGTACTGGGAGTTGAGGAGACAAATGATAAAATGTATAGTCACTATTTTTTGGCTGTTTTTAATCTAGGAATTGTATAGTGTAGAATAGAAAACTGTCTGTATTTTATAGTGGTCAATATGATTTACTTTATTTATTGTTATAAGATTGTTTTTTATGACGCTTACTATAATCTAGGATGGTTAAAGGTGTTAAATTGTAAGCAGAAGGGCGCAAATTTAAAATTCGCAGGGGGGCACCGAACACCCTAGCACCGGCCCTGGTGGAAGGCAGCCGCAATGGTCCTCTAGCTGGAACACTGTAATGTTGTTTAGTATAACAGTGCCAGACTTAAGCTGATTTTTACTCACTGTGTCAGTCTCGTGGATGTCTCCAATAACACTCTGTGAGAGTAAGGCTTACTCTCGCAAGTGTTTCTTCTGACTTCCCCTGGCTGGGCACTGAGGATGTTCTCCGCCTTCTCTGCTCCCCCTTCTGACAGCCTGGATTTGTTAGTGAGGTAAGCAGTTGTTTTTTTTTACTATTTTATTTATTTATGCGACCAATTAAGTTAGCAATCAGAGCCACAAATCAGTAAATACATTATTATGCCACCTTAATTGATTGTTGGCTTAATTGGCTGGTAATTGGTGTATTAATTGATTTCTGACTTGATTGCTGACTTAATTGGTTGGTGGCTTGATTGATTTGGTGACCATAATTTTCTGGCTTAATTGGTGACTTAATTGCTGGCTGAACTGATTGATGACTTAATTGATTGATGGGTTTATTGGTTTATGGCTTTATTGATTTGTGGTTTTATTGAAGCCAGCAATAAAGCCATCAATTAATTAAGCCACAAAACAATTAAGTCAGCAATCAGTTCAGCCAGCAACTAAGTCACCAATTAAGCCAACAATTAATTAAGTCACCAAATCAATTAAGCCACCAATCAGTTAACCCAGCAACCAATAAATCATAACCAGGGAAATCAAATGCCTCATTTTCATGTTATTTTTTTTCTATTGGTTCTGCCCTTAGCAGATGTATGAACCCAGGACCGGATCCAGAGTTTTTAACGTAAACAAATCTCAGATGCGCTGTGCGTCCTATCCAGAGTTGCGTGTTTCGGCTGGAACATGCAACTCTGGATAGGATGTAGGGATACAACAACTCTGAAGAAGACTTAAGGAAATGGGCCAGACATGTCCTCCTCTCCCGCAGTCAGAGGCTGCAGAGGCTTGTCACTTATACAGCCGCAAGCCTCTGCTACCTAACCATTTAAATAGGTTTTTAAATGTAGAATTTAAAAACCAATTTAAATGGTTTTACAGCCGACACCTTAATGCCTGAGCATAGTTTTCACACTACTATGCTGGCATAAAGTAAAAAAACATCTAAAACTAAACAACAAAAACTTGAATATTTTTGAAGGTGGTACTCGACCTCATTCTTTAACAGGTAACTGGTACTCACCCAAAAAAGGTTGAGAACCCCTGCATTATACCAAGTATATTAAATAGGTAACCTGCAATTTAACTTAAGCAGAATACTTTTTAACAATATGTTTATCCTGATTATTATTATGATTACAGTTGTAACTCATATAAACCTTATTCATTATGTTTATACTAGATTGTCTCAGTTTCCTTTGTAACTTACACCCCAAATATGCTCTTCAGATGCTGTTTATCTGCTTGGTGCTGAATTTTCAGATTTTGATTTGTTTTTCATTACAGACTACTGGAGTATGCATTGGATCCCACCAAAATACGTAGACAAGACAGTGTTTCCACAATTACCAATATTGCTAATAACGTGATAGGACAGACTCTTGCATGGGATTTCATAAGAGCCAAGTGGTCAACAATCTTCTCTAAGTAAGTGACTCCTTTATCGAAGGGATGTGGGTATGAACTCACCATTTGTGAATTGAGCTATTCTTCTTTTAGATTAGAGTGCATGGTTATGTCACAGTAGTAAATCAGAGGACCATATAAATCAATGGGTGCACTACAAGATGGCCAACGATATTAGTGAATATTAATTATGCAACAACAGACTGAGATTGCTGAGCAAGGCGTGACATGTAAAAGTGCCAGTCCACACTATAGTACATCTGCTGGATAGTGTTTGATATTTATTCTTGTTGTATTTGCTTCCATAGATTTGGAGAATCTTCTTTCCCTTTTAGCCTGATTACAGGAGTGACTACAAAATTCTCCACTGAATATGACCTGCAACAAGTAAGTACAGTAACTTATAGACCAGAGATAACTTGAAAGCCTTTAGATGCTTACAACTGACCCACCACCTAAACACTGTGTAGTCAGATCATTAGGAAACACTTTGTGTTCTAGGCCTTGTGATCTCAGCAGGCATTAGTGAACTGATCATTGATAGATCTACTCTAGCTTTAGAGCTTTGGTATTATCATTATTTATAGATCATTGAACTAATCTTTGTTTCTCACCAGCTGGAACAGTTTAAAAAGGACCATGAGAACGTGGGTTTTGGCACAGCCACTCGTGCTTTGGAACAAAGTATAGAGAAGACGAAAGCCAACATTAAATGGTTAAATGAGAACAAAGCTTCAGTACAGAAGTGGTTTGAAGATGCAGTAAAGCCTTGAAGGACCACGTGAAGACTGCTGAACACTTAAGAAGTTCATGTTTACAAGTCAACTGTGCCCCTAAGAACTGTTTGTAGGTTTCCTTCATGTATAAAGCTACACATGAAATATGCTCCTGTTTGTGAGATTGCTCTTCCATTGGTTTCTATGACTTTTCCTTCTAATGTGATGAGAAGCCATTTTTTGCCAAAAAATAATCCTCTGTTATGTGGATAAGCTTTCTGGATGTAAAGACTTTATACAAATTAGCAATGATATTTTAAGAGTTAGGGCTTAAGTAGTTTACTAACCTCAAGGGGGAAAATTATGCCATTCCCTCCTATATAAATCAACTATGCATAAATTAGAATATTGGAGGAATCTGTAAACCTCCCTGGTCTTATGTAGGATCTTTTTGATCTTGTTATAATCTACTAATCACATTTTCTGCAAATAAAAACCATGGTAGAACATTGCAGGTTCTTATTGTCATTCCATCGCGCTTTCTTGAGAAACTAGGTGAAAAAGATGTATATTTTCCTGTAACAGAGGAAATGTATTTTACCTTTATTTATACTTTTACAATCTCTATGTAAATAATAAGAAATAGGCTTTTCAATGAATTAAAACAAAGCTCTGGGAAAAACAACTGTTTTGCATTCTAGACTGTAAAAAAAAAAATTAGTTTCATCATAAAATTATTCTCATGTCTTTTTTTTTTCTCTGAGCACAATTTGATTATTATTTCTAAGCTGTAAACTAAATGTAAGTTTTGCATAAATTGAACATATAAATCACTATATTGTCATTAGCTTTGCTGTAAGCAAAGAGCTTATTGCATCCTGCTTCTTGGATGCAGTTTTGTCAGATATACATATGGTTGTATTTGATACAAAGGGGCATTGTTATCACTCAGCAGGGCCGCCATCAGGGGGGGACAGCCAGGACTATTGTCCCTGGTTTGGACCTGATGGGGGGGCCGATACTTACCTAGCTCTGTAGCAGCAGGTATCAGAAGGTATCTTACCGCCGATACTTGCTGCTCAGCGCTATTCAGCAGCCAGCCAATGCACAGGGAAATGCTTCCCTGTGCACCGAAAAACAACAGTCTTCACTTTTAGGCACTTAGAGTAATACTTGTTGCACTCAATATAGCAATAATATTACACTCCCAGTATATTGAGTAACAAAAAATATATATATACATGTGCATACAATTACATGTATACACATATATACACATACAAATACACACAAACAAATCTATTGCAAAATAGTGGACGCTGCTTGGTAGGGTTGGTTAGACCCGGGGTATATAGAAACTAAAAAAGGAAAACGAATACCAGCGCTAGCCACAAAGAGCGGCCAGTGCTAGCCACAAAGAAAATAGCGGTATACCAATAATGGGAACAACCCCTATTAGAAAAAAACACACCTGTGTGTGAAATATCTGAAATATCAATGATGCCTGCAATAAATGATAGAACAACCTTCCAGTAGTTGATAGTAACTTAAAACAGTTTATTATACAATTTATTCTACCAATTTTAAAAAGTAAGTATTTTAAATTGACTGAGAAATAAAAATATAAAATCAATAGATGACAATAATGCTGATAATGCCGACCCGCTGTTAAAGTGTGTATTTCATGACCCGCCCCTATCTGACATCACTAATGCCATTACCTAGGGGACGGGGCCCCATGGCTGGTTCCCGGGCCCTGCATTTGATGACGGCGGCCCAGTCACTCAGTATCAAACACATAGAAGTACAGGCCTGGATTAAGGTTTATGGGGGCACCTATACAGCTAAAATGCTGCATACATTGGTCAACTTACTTGTCATAATCTTCAACACTGATGTAATAGCCCTAATCACACAGTTATAGCTCATCCCCTCTTTATACTTTGTCATACAAATTATGGCTAATCTTTATGGTTTTATAATGTGTTCTGATTTTACCAGTTTTGGGAAACACACATTCTTAGTACACACTAGAGTGTAGGCAGCGTAAGTACACCAAGGCAAATGTAAGAAAAGGTATTCAAATTGTCCTATGTTATCCCAGAAGTCAAAGGGACTGTCAGAGGTGTTAATTATTTAACATTAGCATTGATGCAATCTTCCACTATTCATCTTATACTAAGTGCATCTGATTGAGCCGTGGTAAAGGAGTCAGTATATTTGGCAGAGGCATATCTACCCCTTGGCCGGAATGGCACCCACAAGGGGTGCCGTCCGGTGATGCCACCCATGGCTAAGAGATAGTGTTGCCTAGTGCAGCGCTGGTCTGGAGTCAAACTGCGGCTGGATGCTTTTGAAATGAGCGCTCACTGGTTGCTTGGATACCCGCAGTCACAGGCTTCACTGTGACCACAGGACTTCATATCCCTTTCAAGTCTCAGCCACCGCAGGACTTCAGTTCTAGCCACAGCCCCGCTCGGAGGACACAGGTAAGGTAAGAAAACTTGGGGGAGGGGCTGGAGCCTGGACGCACATGATGGGAGTACGGGGGGCTGGAGGCGCATGATGGGAGTACTAGGGGAGGCTGGAGACACATGATGGGAGTACTGGGGGGGAAAGTGCTGGATGCACATGATGGGAGTACTAGCAGTAAATGAGCAATGGGGGAGTGGCGCCAGTCCCTTAACTTGCCAGGGGTGCTGTGCCCATAGATACACCCCTGATATTTGGGCATAGTTTTTAAACCTGAATAGTTTTGATAATCTTGTTGATTGAATTTGGTGCACTGCTGTGTAGAACCTGCCTCAATGTGACTTGAACTAAATGTAAAATATTCCTGGGCTTGCGTCTGGCCAAAATAAGCTAAGGGAGGAGATGTGGCATGGGCAGTTTGAGATGACAACCTTCAAGACCATCATGCACATATTTGTGTCATTTGCAAAACAATCATACTACTCATATGTTATACCAACACAAATGTTTTGGAGGCTTCTGATCACACCCCATAAGATACACATCTAACACTGATATTGACATATCAAATGGAAATTTTTACAAATATCTGAAATTTGTATAAATAGCCAATTTAAGCCATACAAATAAACATTAATTCATATTACATCAAACATAAGTACTAAGTAACAATGCTAAATTGGACACAGCAGCATAAATAATAAAGGTCAGTTAGAAATTAGCTTAAGATAACACAAAATAGACATATAAAATTCATGTGACCCTTCTTTAAAAATTCAGAACCCCTCCAGCTCTTTAAGAAAAACTAATCTGTGTGTTCTGTATGGATTGGCTACAAGCCAAAGTGTGCAAAAATATTTTAAATGTGAAAGAAGTTTTATGATGCTTTGCACAGCATTGGGCCCAATCCAGACTTTAGATCGTTTTATGTGCGCAAGTGTACCTAAGTTACTCACTACTAAGAATAATGCACTCCCCTCTCATGTACGTAACTTACATGTTCATAACCCTGCCTTAACCTTTCTTTGCCTATCTCTGAGCGTATATATTGCCTTGTCGTATATAGGTGCCTAACCCAGCCCATACTGTACAATTTATAATGCATTCCTCCACCCACAATGCGTATAATCGGCTTGCATAGGGATGTCACGCCCTATTGTACGGAGTTACGTACAAGTTACATACGATCAGAGTTATGATGCGTAACATCTGCCACGCGCATGCGCAGTGCATTCCCACAGCCAGATTTATGCATACCGCTTGCAAATATTGGCTGTCGTTATTAAGTGTGGATCAGGCCCATTGACATTTGCTTAGGAACATCACATGGCATGAAACAAATGTTCTCTGATAGTTATTTCTGGGATAGTTTTGCTGGTATGCTCAACCCTCAAGTTTCACTGGGAACATTGGGCCTGATCCAGACCTACGCTGGTGTGCGTAGCGTATTATCGCCGAACGTACCACCGATGCACGGCAATAGGCACTCCCCTTGCTCGTAAATAGTTTAGCTTCCATACGCTCGGCAAACCCTACCCTAACTTTTGTGTTCGTTCCCGCGGCAGTCCGTACGTTCATTGCGTATAAACGACGCTTAGCACGCCCATACTGTACAATTTAAATGGCTCCCCCCACCTACATTCCTTAACTCCAGCGTCCGTACTAACTTCGTACTATAAACACGCCCCGTCGTCAGAAAAAAACGCAAACAATCCGGATGCCAGAATCGGCACTACAAAAAGGTCTTTGGTATGACCGGAAGTTGTCATTGCGCAGTGCGTTTTACACTTATGATCAGCGTTAGCTCGCATGCAAGTGTAGGTCTGGATCAGGCCCATTGTGATCAGCAATCCTGAGGAATGTCTTAACATTATGAACCACTTACATATTAACACCAGTGTTCTTCTTAGTGAAGCCAGCGATACAGATATTTGTCTGTCCTCTTGGGAAGAATGAATTGCGTTGGGGAAGTCTTTTGGTTTTGACAAAGTTAATGGAACAAACTGCACCCTAAGGAGGATAGAGACAATGATGAAGGCATTTGTGATGAAGAAGACTGAATGAGATGTCTATCAATACATTTTCAGGTTTTGGGGTGGTGCAAGATTTTTTGCACTGTCCTCACATAAAATAGGGACAGTGCAGAAATCCGGATTCTACATAAGGGCTGAACCCAACCCTTACTATAACACTAAGTCATACTACGTCACACCTGTAACTTAAAGATAACAGAGGTCTTAAGGCTTTACTATGAAGCAAGAACCCTATAATGAGGGAAAATTGAAGCACAATAAAGGAGAATTAATTAATATACAATAATATGATCATTGACATGATAATGCAAAACTCTATCATGTGGAAATAGCATTGAGCCATATTATGGAACATATTTTGAGCAGAATTTAAAAAAAAGTAAAGAGCTTTACTTCAAAGAAGTTGCTGAAAGGGACATGCTATAAACCACCAAATATTAGTTTAATTAAGGAAGCCCAACTTCTACAGCAAATTGAAAAGGCCGCACAGCTAGGTCAAGTTTTAATTATGGGGGATTTTAATGATCCAGACATTGAATGGAGTACTGAGTACAGTTAGGGGAAACGGGTTTCTGAGCATGCTAAAAGACCATTACATTTCCCAATTAGTAGAGGAACCAACTAGGAAGCAGTCTATACTGGACCTAGTAATAACAAATAATGTAGAGGTTATATCAAATATTCAAGTAAGGAAACACTTAGGAAACAGTGATCATAATATGGGACCGGATCCAGATTTAATATCGTCAGGGATTTACGCACGCATGCGCCCTCCAGATGTTACGCTAGGATTACTATAGTACTTTGTTCCGTCCAAATGTTTGCATTTGTTTGCGTGCAAATGGGCTGTGCTTCCCTTCCACCCGCGGGGGGAAGCATGTAAAGTGTACAGTGTGGGAGGGGGCTCCCACACTGTAGTGGATCAGCGGTCGTACGGACCGCAGATCCGCCCGTCGCATTTAAGGCAGGCTTATTGCAGCGTAAGCTGCCATTAAGCCCGCACGACAGAGGGGAGTGACAGGGGGTATGCACTCCCCTCTGTCTCGCGTAATTTCAGACCCCCGCGCGCACGGAAAGCACGCGGGGGTCTGGATCCGGTCCATGATCACATTTGAAATTATTTTCCAACAGCAGAAGTATAAGGGATCAACTAGGACTTTAAATTTTAGAAAGGCTAATTTTAATATGCTAAAGGACTCTATAAAAGGCAATAGACTGGGATGCAGTTTTTGAAGGAAAAATACAGAAGAAAAGTGGTCTGTCTTCAAAATGAAGTTAGAAACATATACTCATAAGTTCATTCCTATAGAAAACAAACATAAAAGAATCAAGTCTAAACCAATGTGGCTAAATAAAAAGGTTAGGGATGAAATGAAAAAGAAGAAGCAAGCATTTAAATTGTTTAATCTGAAGGAACTGAGGAGTCCTTTCATATCTATAAGGAATGTAATTAGAAATGCAAAAAGGAAATCAGGAAGGAAAATAGAGACACACAAGAGAGAAAAACAAGTTGCAAAAAAAAGTAAGACAAACCCTAAAAAGTTTTTTAAGTATATAAGTGGTAAAAAGATCAGAAAAGACAATATAGGACCCCTAAAAAGTGGGATGGATGGATTGATAAATTATGAAAATGAAAAAGCAGAGTTATTAAACACTTTCTTTTTCTTCAGCGTTTACTAGAGAGGAACAAATGTTAGGAATAATACATAAAAATGAAAATGTAACTACCATTATATTTGTTTGACAAAGGAAGAAGTCCAAAGGCGGTTGAGGAAAATTAACATAAATAAAGCTCCTGATGGCATACATCCAAAGGTTCTTATGGAGCTACATTCAGAAATTGCTAGACTGTTGTTTTTAATTTTCATAGACTCAGTTTCATCAGACTGTCCCTAGAGATTGACGTATAGCAGATTAAGTGCCATTGTTTAAAAAGGGAATAAGATCACAACCAGATAATTATAGAACTGTAAGTCTGACATCAATAGTTGGGAAACTGCTGGAATGTATACTAAGTGATAATATACAGGATTTCTTGATGTGCAATAAGATTATTAGTGGGAATCAGAATGGATTTGTGAAATATAGGTCATGCCAACTAACCTAATTAGCTTCTATGATAAAGTTAGTTTGAACATAGACTAGGGTAGTGCAGTAGATGTGGTCTACTTAGATTTTGCAAAAGCCTTTACATGACTATACAGTGCCACACAATAGATTGGTCCACAAAATAAGGGAACTGGGTCTATTTATACTTGGATCAAAAACTGGTTGGAGAATAGGGAACAGAGAGTTGTGATAAATGGAACTTTTTCTAATTTGTCAAAAGTTTTAAGCAGTGTACCTAAAGGTTCTGTCCTGGGACAACTCCCTTTAATATATCTATTAATGACCTTGGTGATGGTTTAGCAAGGTTTCCATTTTTGCAGATGACACTAAACTATGTAAGGTAATAGAATAGGAATCAAAAACAACCATGCAATCTATAAATTAAATGGGGTAAATTTAGGTGAATCTTTAATGGAGAAGGATTTGGGAGTGCTTGTGGACAATAGACTTAGCAATAGTGCTCAATGTCAAGCAGCAGCGGCAAGGGCCAATAAAGTATTAGCATGCATAAAAAGGGGCGGATGCAAGGGAAGACAGTGTAATTTTGCCACTACATAAATCAATGGTAAGGCCTCATCTTAAATATGGAGTTCAGTTCTGGGCACCAATCCATAAAAAAGACATTTTGGAACAAGAAGGGGGTTCAGAGAAAGGCTACAAAATTGATAAAGGGTATGGAGTCATTGAGCTATGAGGAAAGGCTAGACAGTTTAGGCATGTTTACTTTAGAAAAGAGATGTCTAAGAGAAGATATGATTACTATATACAAATACATCATGGGTCAATGCAGAGAACTTTCAAAGGAACTTTTTACCCCAGTATACAGGACATGGGGTCACCCACTAAGGATAGAGGAAAGGAAGTTTCACAACCAACAAAGGAAAGGGTTCTTTACAGTAAGGGCAGTCAGGATGTGTAATTCACTGCCAGCAAAGGTTGTGATGGCAGATTCATTTGATATGTTTAAGAAGGGTTAGATACATTTTTAGCAGAAAAGGACATCCAGGGTTACCAGGACCGCAAATTTAAATGAAGGACAGTAGTGGAGCCAGGGAAAAATAGGGCGGCCATCTTGGGTCAGCAGAGATTTTTATTTATTTATTTATTTATTTCAGATTGCAACAGTTTGGAGGTTGCTTCATATGGATTAACTTCAAATATAAAGGATCGCAGGAGATACAAAATAGGTTGAACTTTATGGACGGGTATCTTTTTTCAACCTTATCAACTATGTTAATATGTTACTATGGGGACGCTATATACTCCATAATAAAGCTCTTTTTTACTTCATAATTGTGCTTAAATTAACCCAATAGGCCCCTATTATATATATTATTATATATATACTGTGGTTTTGGTGTAAACGGCACTCCTAAGAAATAAGAACTGCTTCTGGTGCTATCCACAATAAAGGTATATATATATACGTCAAGGATGATGGAAGCACTTTGGAGACTTAGTTATATAATAGTTGCTTTATTCTTCAGTAAGGTTCCATTGTAATCATCAACTCAGGATAGTCTGACATTTCAGTCGCCCAGATGGCAATTTTCATCAGGGAGTGAATCCAGATAGAGTACAGCAAAAACTTTGGAAATGTTGAATTATCCTAAGCTGATCATTACAATGTAACCTTACTGAGGAATAAAGCAACTGTTTATATTCACATTTTAACAAGTCTCCAGAGTGCTTCCATCACCCTATACAGAGGTGCTTATAATCACCTCTGTATACTTATGGGACCGTATTCAAGCTTTAGATGCTCCGGCTTCTTAAATGCTTTCTTTTAAGAAATGATCTACCCAACAGCCTCTGTGCCTTTTTGAGAAGAGCAGAGGGGGGGGGGGGATTTAACTTAGCCAAGGATGGTGTCGGGAAAGGGATCTCCATTCCATCTTAAGAAGGAAAATACAAACGGTTAGTTAAGGAAGCCCAATGGTACTTTTAAGTGCCATAAGGATCCCAAAAATGGGGGCGGGGTGCGGGGCTGGTCAGGTGAGTTAGGTGCGGATACTGTTGCACCTAACTTATTCTGATCTGTGAATCCAGTCCATGGTGTCCTGGCTGTTGGCTAGCAAGCCAATTATTGTTAGAGGTGAGAAGATCAAAATTAATGGCCAGAAGTCTACTTTTAATAACTGGAAGCACTGCCACACACTGCTGGTTATAGCATTTGACTTCCCTGCATTCACCTGCTCATAGTCCTCATTCTTTCACTCTTGGCTATTTTACATTGTGACTTCTGAGTGAGCCCTTCTCCCATCATTGTTCCTTGTGTTTTCTGCATCTCCTGCTCCCAGTCTCTTGTTCTCCTCTCTCCTCCATTGTCCACATCCATTCCTGTATTCCTTTGTGATTGTGTGACTGTGGTTTTGTCTGGTGTGTGAGCCCTTGTCTTTGTTCTTTGTTGTCTGTGTGCTCAGGCAATTTCTACCTTTCCTATTTTTCACAGTGTAATTTCCATCTGCCACTGTGGTATTCTTCTTATACCTATCCTGCAATCTGGAGCTTTTATAAGTGGTTATCAGGGGCCGCAACCTACTAGGCGTCTGCAGCCCAGTCTATCCCCACCATCAAGGGCTCTAGTGAAGACCAGGTTGCTAGTTAAGCTCTGGTGCACCACGACCGTAACACATCGGAAAGCTTGCTTAGAGTTACGTGAGTGCAGGGGCCGGCTTCTTTTGGTCCTCCTCTCCTCCGCTGGGTCTATGCACTCACAATGAATTAAGAAACAGTTACTTTGATGTAAGAACAGATATATGGTGGTGAGCGCTAGTAGGATTGATATAGAAAAAATCAATTATAAAATATAAAAAATATAAAAATGGTCCCAGTGATTAAAATTTGATACAATTTATTATACATAAAGTAGCAAGACAATAAAAAACATTATAATATGTAAAAATTAATTTAAAACATACAAAGGCCGGCCATACATATGTGTAAAATCCTCAGAATTGTTAATAACCCTGCAGGGATTTTTATTGAGTATATGCGCACATATGGAATAAGAGTGCCTCCTTTCTTGATAAGGAAAGTATGGGTGAAGTTACAGTACTTGGCTCAATATTAATTCAAGTAAACAAATTAGAATGCCGCACCAGTAAAAGGGGGGGATGAGGTGAAAAGCCCTTAAATAAGGGGTGCTACCATGCAGTTAATACAATATGTATAGGCAAAACAAAAACAATTGAACCCTATAGATAGGATTCCAGAAACTGCTTGAAAGGTGCACATACCCAATACAAAAATAAATTAATCCAACCGGACAAGAAGTAATTTTAAAAACTTATGAGTGCCAAAACATAAAATTTATTGTATTAAAATAATAATGCGAATATAGAAAGACCTCGTAACAAGCCTGGTTTAGTAGGTAGACAATATTATAATAATCATAGAAATTGAACAAAATAATGAAAAAAAAATAGAAAATATATATATAACCATATAACAGAAAGAACGAAATAACTGCCAGCACTCAACCTCCGTGGTGCTAGAAATGTGTGAAGGATAGTAACTAGTGCTTAGAAATTGTAGCAATATCAGGTAGTAATGAAATTACACTGGTACTTGATAAGCATAATCCTAAAGAAGGCCAGACTCCAATTCTGAGTATCAGTATGGTTATATATATATTTTCTCATTTTTTTCATTATTTTAATTTCTATGATTATTATAATTTTGTCTACATACTAAACCAGACTGGTTAACTCAGATAGAGAATAGAGAACACCTGTGCTCCGATGGCGCCGACACCAACTGCTTTAGTTTGGTTGAAGGAGCCTGTGTTGCAAGGAGACTGGAGCGTTAGGTCTTTCGGTCCTATCCTGCAGATAAGCTGGTTGAAAAAGTCTGTGTTGCGCGGAAACTGCGGCGTATAGCCTGTGAGTCCAAACTTCCGATTAGACTTCTCCTCAAATGGGTTTGGGGGAATAAGAAGTTCCGTAGCCAGTTAAAAAGTGGTTAGCCTTATATAGGAAAGGAGGTACCATCAAGTAGTCAGCCAGTCAGTACACACCTTGACACATTTCTCTTTATTAGACGTACGGTTTCATCAGAAGGAAGTATCTGCTGTTTGTCTTCCACATCTTATTTACAAATAGGGGACCGGATCCAGACCCCCGCGTGCTTTCCGTGCGCGCGGGGGTCTGAAATTACACGATACAGAGGGGAGTGGGAGGGGAAAAAAGAATCTCAGAGTTTTTGATCCAAACATAGGAAGACAAACGGCAAATTAATGATTATAAGATCAACACAAAAGAGAGAGGGGATCATCCCACTTATGGCGAAGATATCATTCAGTACATTTAAATATTTATATCAATAAGTGAAGAATAATAATTTAGTAAATTTGTGATGAACCTTAATTTCTACAATCTAAAGATCAAATAAAATAAATAAATGAATAAATAAATAAAGTGCTGGTTTGGTATTGTGCAAATTATGCTAAACTAATAGTTTTCAAATATTTAGTTTTCAAATATTTAGCAGAATTATTGACTAAATAACATTAGTGGTAGTGATTAGTGTATTACTTTTTTGGGGGGGGAGCCCCAATATTACAATATTTGATAAATTATTAATAGTTATATCTTTTTAGACACATATTATACCCATCAATAAAAACCTATTAAATATCTGCAATAATATAGATCATATTATAGTATAAAAAAGAGAACCACAAGTACAATGGTCGCCTAAAGTAACAAAAATTCGTAGGAGTTAATCCTCAAAGTCAAAATCTATAACCTTGTTGGGGCCCTCTGGATACAGTGTTTGTAACATCTGTATCCAGAATGCCTCCCTCTTACACAATCTCTTAAAACGGTTCCTTCCCCTAATGGTAGGAAGTACATGTTCACGATTTGAGAATCAAGTTTATTTACAGTTAATTGGAACGGCGATGGGGACCAACTTCGCGCGGAGTTTCGCAAACCTATACATGGGCCTTGTTGAGGAGGAACATGTGTGGGGGAGCGGGGCCAGCGCACCCCTGGTCCTCTATCGCCATTATATAGATGACTTATTTTTTTATTTCGGACGCGGATACAGTAAGCAATTTTGTAAGTAGTCTAAATAATAATAATTATAATTTAATATTTACATATATTTAAGATTTAGACCACATTAATTATTTGGATGTATTAGGGTGTTAAATGGCTCTATTGTTACAAGTAAATATATCAAATCTGTTGACTCTAATAACTTTATTAGTTTTAAGAGTAATCATAAAAAACAATGGCTATCAAGCAACCCCAAAGGACAATTGCGTAGAGTTAGACGCAATTGTTCCTTTCTGGAGGATTTTCTCCCCCAAGCTCAAACAATGTTGGATGCTTCTAGAGCTAAGACTATCCTGAGCCTCTTTTGGAACAACTGATAAATGAACAACTGATAAATGATAAATGATAAGAGTACTAGACCAACAAATCTCACTTTTGTTTCCAGTTTTAATTGTGCAGCAAATGGTATCACTAAAGTATTGAAAAAGAATGATCAAAAATTACAATTGGACCCCCTTTTAAAGAAAACCATACCTTCTAAGCCAATGGTTGTCTTTAGAAGAGCCAGAAATTTGAAAAGCATTCTGGCACCGAGCTTCTTAGACCCCCAAAAAGAGAAACACTGACATCAAAACAAATATGTAAAAATAGTAATAGAGTGGCTAATCTAATGCTGCAGGGAGGGGAGGGGGAAGGGATCTTAACACAAAATTCATCAATCTTTACAATGAATACACATTCTGGTTGCTATAGATGTGGGTCTCAACATTGTACGACATGTTTATTAATCCCATATAAATTCCTGGGTTTCCAATCTTATAGTACTTAGGAAAATTTTGTTATAAAAAGCTATATAAACTGCAATAGTAAATACGTAATAAATCTGATGTCATGTAAGTGTGGGCTCCAATATTTAGGCCACACGACTCGCTCTTTAAAGCTTCGCTATATGGAACACAGGAAAAATATATTAAATAAAAATTTCAAACATAGTTTAGCTAGACATTGGGCAGAAGTCCATACAGATCAACCTTTTGCTTTTTCAGTTATTGGGATTAAACATGTACTTCCTACCATTAGGGGAGGGGACCGTTTTAAGAGATTGCGTAAGAGGGAGGCGTTCTGGATACAGATGTTACAAACACTGTATCCAGAGGGCCTCAATGAGGTTATAGATTTTGATTTTGAGATTAACTCCTACGAATTTTTGTTACTTTAGGCAACCATTGTACTTGTGGTTCACTTTATTATACTATAATATGATCTATATTACTGACCCCAACCATATTTACTCTCAATTTAGTATAAGATTTAGGATATCTTTATATTTATCCCAAGCATGTTTACACTGTTCTACTGTGTCAGCCTCAACCCCCTCAGATGGGAGGCTATGCCACTTATCTATCACCCTTTCAGTGAAGTAATTTTTCTGCACATTTCCTCTGAATTTACCACCCTCCAGTTTATACTCATGCCCTCGTGTTCTATTACACCTCTTCTTTTGATATACAGTATTTGAAAGCTGCTATCATGTCTCCCCTCTCCCTTCTCTGCTCCAAGCTATACATGTTTAGTTCCTCTAGCCTTTCTTGGTATGATTTGTTACAAAAGCTATGGACCATTTTAGTTGCTCTTCTTTGCACAGTCTCTAATGTATTTATGTCTTTCTGGAGATATGGCCTCCAGAACTGAACACAGTATTTTAGGTGAGGTCGTACCAACGATCTATAAAGGGGCATCACTACTTCTCTCTTTCTGCTACTTATTCTTCTCCCTATGCAACCAAGCATCTGACTTGCCTTTCTCATTGCTTTGTTACATTGCTTAGCTACCTTTAAGTCACATGAAATAATGGGCCAGATCCAGAGCTACGTTTGCATTACGTTTCCTAACATAGCATATTTACTATGCACTCCCCTCGACCGTACGTATTTTAGCCGTGTTACGCTTTCAAAACCTTACCTTAACTTTTCAAAGCGTAACTGCTGTCAGCCATAATGGCTGCACGTAAATACGCAGCTAAGCACGCCCATATAAATGCCTCTCCCCACCTTTGAAGTGTAATTGGGTTTCTCGTATGGCTGGCATGCCCCTTGGTGCGTAGTTACAATGATTTTGGGTTTTTGTGCCCCAAGTGCATGATTTTGCATTTCATGGCATTAAACTGCAGTTGCCACACTCATGACCATTCCACCAGTCTACCTAGATTGTACCCCTCCTGGCGTGTCTACCTGGTTACATATCTTTGTGTCATCTGCAAAAAGGCTTATTTTCCCCTCAGTAACACAGGCAATGTCACCTACAAAGATAATAAATAGCACTGGTCCAAGTACAAAACCCTCGGGTACTCCACTGGTTACCTTACCATCCCCAGAAGAGATTCCATTTACTACAACCCTCTGTTGTCTATATTGTAACCAAGATCGTATCCATGCAACTAGCTTTAAGTTCAGTCTTAAAGTTTCCAACTTATTTAACGGTCTGCGATGTGGCACAGTGTCAAAAGCCTTACTAAAATCTAGATAAGCTATGTCTACAGCTCCCCCTTTATCTAATACTTTACTCACCCAGTCAAAAAATTCAATAAGATTTGGTTGACATGATCTTCCCCCAGTGAATCAATGCTGCTTGGGATCCTGTAAGTCACTGGATTTAAGATACTGTACAATTTGTTCCTATAACAGTGTTTCCATCAATTTCCCTACTACTATGTTAGACTCACTGGTCGGTAGTTTGACGCTTCTTCCCTACTTCCACTTTTATGCAGAGGGACGACATATGCTATTTTCCTGTTCTCTGGAATCACCTCAGTTATTAGTGACATTGAATAATTCAGTTAATGGTTTTGCCAGCACCCCTCTAAGCTCTTTTAGTATCATCGGATGTAACCCATCTGGTCCCATTGATTTGTCCACTTTCAGCTTTGAAAGTTCTTTTAATACCTGCTCCTCAGTGAAAGTAGTAGTAATTGCTCCCATTGTATTAATAGTCTTCCCATTCAAAAGTGGACCCTTCCCCTCTCTTTCTTTTGTGAATATTAAACATAAATACTTGTTAAGATGATATGCCATAGCCCTTTCACTTCAACAAGAATTTCTTCTTATTTTTTCGCCTTTCATTTATATTCGTATCAAGTGGGCCAGTTTTTCCTCAGTTTGTGCCTTTGCTGCTCTGATAACCTTTTTAGCCTCCATCTGTTTTGCAGAAAATTCCTCCCTGTCATCATTATTTTGAGTTTGCTTATAATACCGAAAGGCCATCTTTTTTGCTTTGACTATAGTTAGTACCTATTTTGTAAACCACATTGGCTTTCTTTTTCTGTTTTTTTTTCCTAACCTTCCTTATACAGAGGTCTTTTGCTGTTAATAATGCATTTTTTTAATTTCCCCATTGCTCCTGTGCCTGCACTCTGACAAAGAATAAATTACACATTTTCCCATTTCTACAAAATCCACCTTCCTATAGTCTAGCACCCTTGTCTTTGTGTGCCACGTGTCTCTCTCACTCATTATACTAAACCATACTGCTTGATGATCACTGGATCCTAGGTTCTCACCACACACTGAGATTTTGTCACCATTTGTAAGTACTAAATCTAAGATGACCTCCTTGCGATTGGGCTTTCTCACCAGTTGCTTAAGGGACACTCCCTGTAATATATTTAAAATGTCCCTACTTCTAGTGGAGTTTGCTGAAGACTCACCCCAGTTTACATCAGGCAAATTAAAATCTCCCATGATTATTACCTGTGCATGCGTAGTAGATATTGTACGTAATCTGCGTATCGTTTCTATACGTAGATTGCGTATATGCAGTCGTAGTTCTGGATCCGGGCCTTTATTCATATGAACAAAAAAAAACCTAATAATATAAAAGTTATAGTCTCAATGTACTCATGTGATATATATAATATAAAAAAAAAAATATATATATAATCCCTCTGCAAGGATATTATATATATATATATATAACTGGGCTACATTCAATTAAAGGAAATGTATGAAAGTAAAACTATATGAGGAATTAACTAATTAAGCGTGGATATCTACACATATTAAATATCCTCCTCCTTGTGTATGTTTTGCTGCAGTCATCCTTTACTTCCTTCTTATGTGTCTCTAAAACCATCCAATCTCCCCCTCCATGTGTGTGTCTCTACAGCTATCCAATTTCTTCTCTCCTCATGTATGTCTGGCCAGCAAGCCTTTCTGCCCCTTCCTTTTCTATGTCCAGTAAGCCTTATTGCCCCTTCCTTGTGTGTGTCCAGTCAGCCTTATTGCCCCATCCTTGTGTGTGTGTGTGTGTGTGTGTGTGTGTGTGTGTAGCAAACATTTATGCCCCCTAATTATGTGTGTCAATTTAGCCTTATTGCCCTTATTGCCTTATATTCTTTCTGTGTGACCATTCAGCCTCAATGCCTCTTCTTCTCTGTGGCCAGTCAGCCTTATTGTCCCCCTCTTTATTTGTGTCCAGTCAGCCTTATTCCCTTCTGTTTGTCCAACCAGCCGTGATCTCTTTCTGTGTTCA
>WWET01000320.1:13816-25838 GCA_011038615.1 Limnodynastes dumerilii
ATATGTGCGTCTGTTGTTTTTTCCCATGCTGTTCCTTTTTGGAACAAAATGTTAAAATCAGTTATGTTTATAAAATGAACATGGTTCCTCTATTTAATGATGTCTGGTGTAATCCAAGCAGAGATATGTGTGTGTGTTGTTTTTTCCCATGCTGTTCCTTTTTGGAACAAAATGTTAAAATCAGTTATGTTTATAAAATGAACATGGTTCCTCTATTTAATGATGTCTGGTGTAATCCAAGCAGAGAGGAGGTTCAGCTTGCCCATGTGACTTTGCCCTTTAGGTGGTTGTACTTATTTTACAATCCTTATTTTAAATACCAATGATCCTCCATCATGTGTATGTCGTATCCCCTGTGATGATGCACTCTGATGCAGAATTCCGTGTAATGCGCATATGCAGTAAACACCGTCAAACAACTTACACGTTGTGTATGTAAGTGGCCTGACTTATTAACTCCGGATCCAGCCCTTTGTTCTAAATGGCCCAATACCAAACAATGGAGCACATTTTTCTTGAACAGGTTTAAAGAGCTGTACGTACACAGAAATGTCTTTAAAGATTAAAATAATAGAATCTAAAAACCAGCACAGAGTCCGTTTTCTAGTGAATTACAATCATGACTTCAGAATATCCTTAACATTATTTTGTTTTTAGAAATCAGATTTAGGTTAGCTTTTTGCTTATGATTTGGTAAAATTATTATATCCAGATAGATATATGTACGTTGTAGCACAGGTAAATAATGTTAAAGGCATAATTTGGGCACATTAGTAAGCAGTACACATCCATAAGACCCGATTGACCACCTTCTGTCTGATAAAGCAGTGTATACATTCTGCACTCACCACTTGTTTATTTTAGCAGCAGGTGTCAGCACTTAGTGTGGTATCCTGTATTTAACTGATAAAGCAGTGGTTCTCATTTTTTTTTATTTTGGTGGAGTACCAGTTACCCAATATGGAATCATGTCAAGTTCCACTTTTTATATCATGCAGACACATACCCATGACATACTTACCTACATCTATATATTTTTTTGTTGGTATTTTCTTATTTTTAAAGTGATTTAGGTGCATCTTCTACATAAGCCATTTAGCCTTCAAGATATTTTATTATGTACTCAGTCATTTGGATTCATACTCCCTTATAATATTGCCCCGATGCCCTGAGTACCACCTGACTGTAGTCCAAGTAGCACCAGCGGTACTATGACCACTGGTTGAGAACTCCTAGGATAAAGCATTGTATTTATACAGAAAGAAGTGAGCGTTTTATCATCGTGCCATCATGTAGGGAGTACTAATCTCTAAGCCTGCAATAAAATGCTTTGGTATATTTTGAGCAACCCCTAACACCAATCTTCATTTATATGTCATACATAGCACACAGAACCTTTTTTACAATATATATCATATTGAATAATACAATGTAAAATCACAAGTTTTTACTAGATTTCATAATGTGACAAGTTATTTAATTTACCTTCTGTCATATTTAATATACAGAGAAATTATCTGCAAAATACAAAAATACTCTAAGATCAATATATACCATAATACACTTTTAACACATGATGTCAAAGGACCAGTTGTGCAAGTTAGTTGGTATTGGCTAGCACTCAGTATCTTCATGAAATTATTCGCTGGTACACAGTGACATCACACCTGCTGCACAGAGCTGTCCATGGCAAACACCGATGCAGTGGTTTCTAGTTCTCAGCAGTGTTGTAACTTGTGTAGCTAACAACATTGCAACGCTGCAAAGAGACCACTGAGAGGAGCCAGCAGGAAGAGGAGGTAAACGATTTTCTTGGTAAAGAGAACTCGAGGGGATGGATAATCAAGGGAAATCAAAGAAAAACTTAAGAGTATTCCAAAGAGCTCAGGGAAGAAAGGATGGGATTCCTAAACAACAAAATGAAGATTGACCTTCATACCCCACACAGACCAATTTAACTGTGTTGCCCATTGATAGGGGTTTTGAAACAATATCTAATAAGGAGCAGGGATTTGGGATAACCGTGTGGTACACAATGTACATATACAGAAAGAGCAGATGGTTAAGTACAGTACTACTTTAGCAATAAAATAGTTATATAAAGAATATCTGTGTAATTACTTAACTTAAATGGAAATTTGGCATGAAGTTGGACTAAGCAGCAGAATACATTGTCCATGAATAACACAGGACAATTACATCTGTAGTATTCTGAGAAAGAATGCAGAGACTTGTGTGGCAGCAAACAAGTCTAGGTTACTTTTACACAACATACACAGTACATACAAAACACAACTACACATCAACTCCCTTTCAGTACATACATCTGGTCACACAAATCCACTTAAGAAATGATTTTAGATATGACCATTTTAGAAAAAAAAAAAAAAAAAAGTAACTGCCGGGGGGATGACAAGTTACCATTATTGGGGCTTGTTGAACAAACTTGTTCAAGTTAAGGCTTTAAAACTCTGTGGTTCATACATTTTTCTGTATATTCACATTAGTTAAGCTGTGTACACACTACATAATTTTCACCTGATTATCGTGCATATCACTAGATAAACAGGCATTTGAAAAATATATCTTATTAGCGGGTACTCTCCCACAATCATGCCTCATAATTTCAAAGAACATCACATGGCTTGATGTGCTTTTTAAAATGTCCTAATTTTACCAATCAACTATGTCATGACGGCGTTTTAAATGTGAAGTGTGGACACAGTCCTGACCCTCTGTCCTATGATTTTGAATCCACTGCCTGGCCTTTATATGCATTCATGTTAAAAAAATTTTTTTAGCCGGTTACGGGAAATGAAGATCCTTCCTGTAAATTGCGTCTCTGTGCACACATGACCATCATGCTCTTTGGGACTTTAAAATCTTTGGGTAATATTGCTTCATTTATCACATCTTGTGAATGTCTTGACTTTGAACAATTCAACACACAGTTGCTTATTAAATATCTCTTCCAATTACACCTACAAGCAATAAGGACAACATGAGATATAATGAAAAAATACTCCAACACAAGCACACAATATGCTTGACCAACTAGCAGAAGTGATCTTTTTGCCCTATATTTCAGAGTTATTGTACAAGCATTGCTTTTGTACCCTTAGATTTTTAGTTATTGGAATTGCATATTGATAGTAAATGCTAGCAGTTGAGGCGCACGGCATGACTGATAAAGCCGTTAGGCCTCTGGTGTGGGAAGAGTCCTTGTAGATGCTCAGTTTTGATACTGGAGCTAAAATTGGGAAATATAGGGTGGTGAATAACAAGAAAAAAAAGCTAAATTATTAGATATAGAAACCAAGGGCCTGATCCAGACTCACGCTCGCCGCCGTAGGTACGTCAGGCGTATGTGTAATATCGGCATTTTTGCCGATCTGCGCATGCGCTAGACAGATGTTGTCCAGTGTAGTTAGGGAAACTCGTTCCTTAGGATCGGGCGTCCCTAACTGTTGCGTAGTTACGGCGAGGGGGTGGTTCCTCGCCGTAACTACACTGTAGTCAGACAAGGAAGGCGGGGGGAGGTAAGCAAATGAGGGGGGGGTTTGGGTAGTTACGATGCTGTGGCTGGCATAATTACACTCTGTATACACTCAAGAGTGTAATTACGCCGGCTGAAGTTAGGGTAGCCTTCAGCCGGCATAACAGTGTGTAATTACGCCGACCACAGGGGGAGCACATGCCGATACGATGTGCGTTAGTACACACAGCGCATCGGCGTAGGTCTGGATCAGGCCCCAAGTGTTTAGTTTAGTCTTTCCTGTAGTAATCTTTGTCAAAAGATCCTTATTTCCTATTTACAATATGTACATCAGGTCCAATGGTAGTGCTCAATACTACCACAGAAGCGGTTCTATGAACCTACTGCCGCACGCTTCAGCATATGTTCTAAATATCAGGCATAACAGAGAGGGGGAAAAACAAGGCGCAAATAAATAAAGCTCAGTTATTATCCTTTATCCACTGCTCAATCCACTTAGAAATCTGGTCCAGGTTCTGCTCCAAGTCTTCTGGTGTATTACTGGGCAGCTGGTGAACAATTTCTTGCTGATAAGACTCGACTGCTTCCTCATATATAGTCTGGAAAATCTCACACTGGATGTTGTCTTGCAGTTTTTTCTCCTTATATCCCCTAAATAACAAGATTCATGTTAAAGTTGTTGTGCAAGTGTACACAAAAGTCATTGATGACCCTTCCAGTGAAAAATTACTATTCCTCTCTCCCATAACTTATGAGACATAAGTAACCGTTTTACACAATTATTACACTAATTATGCGAACTACAGATCATTCTGGGTCCTTTACTAAAGTTTATCAAGGGAGTCAAAGCAATAAACAGAGTTGTTACATTACTATTAATACTAAAACACAAATAAAAGGCCAATCATGTGATATACATTCTGAATCTGGTACCAGGGAATTTGCATGTTAATCAGCAGCTATTTAATAAAGAATCAAAGACTAAATGGCTGCTTTTATTATCAGATTGCATATAAAAATAACCTCAAGGTTCACAAAGCACATTCCATAAAATCACCATAGTGTTCACTGTGTGTAAGACCTCCAACCAATTAAAATGCAACTCTCTTTTAGGTCACAACCCAACCCCTTCCTTCCCCCACCCCCATTAATAGAAACTTAAAACAGTAGCCTTATGTTTGGTTGTCTAAATTTCTGTTTCACATTTAATATGTGCAATATATGCTTGTTTCTTATCTGTACCGGTAACACCAGTTGTAATGGTTTCCATTGTTTTACCAAACATGTCTGATTCTTTTGCATTACTGCTCAATAAAACAGTTTAAAAAAAAAAAAATGAAGAGTGATCCCACTCTTCAGTATTGCAAGAAGACAGTGGTGCTCTTACCGGTTCTCTAGTCTCTCATATAGCAAGGAATTGTCTGTTCTTAAGACAAATACTATGTGGAACCATCTCTCAGGAAAAAAGTCGCAACCGTGATAGTCTACAATGACTCCCCCTTCACTCATACTGTCCTCCAGTTCATCAATCACCTGCAGGGAAAGAACACTGCTGAAGAAATGGCATGCAAAATACAGAAAAGACAGTGCTAAAAAACGTAACATATACTCTGAGGAAACCACTGGGATAAACGTGGAGAAACGCATTCGTTTGTTGCTTGATATTTGCCTTGTTTATTATGTTTTACTGCAAATCCAAAGGCTAGATGATTAATCACCTCCTTGTCACTTATGGTCAACGTAAACAAAACACTACCGAGAGTTAAAGCTAGACATTATGGCAGGGATAAAACCAGCTTGCTCTATAACCACTAGGACAATATGCTCATGTGTGAGTGGGGAGACAACTTCTGGTGTCCCACCTAAGCACAGCATGTTATAGGATTAGGGAATATGTATAGCAGGCTTTCATTTCTGGAATAATATCTTTTAGGTTTGCCTATAAGTGTATGTATAGACTCCCATACAACAACTATAGATTATCTTTACTATTCCTACAACCTGCATGTTGGAAAGCAATTCTATATAGTTCTATTTCAAATCAATGCTTATGGTGTCATTCCTGTTAAAGAGCGGCTATTGTTCATATATTTATCTGTTCATCACGAGTCACCTGCTATTTATGCACACAGAACATGGACTGAAGAACACCAGGCATTACTGTAGCACAGCTGCCCACTTCTCAATAACAAAATAGAGGCTTAATATTGTGAGGGAAAAACTTACCCTGTCTTCATCAAGAACAGGACAATCATACTCTTCATCATACCCCTCATACAAGTTACCTATAAAAACAAGAAAACTATGGTTTAACAACTTAGAAAATGTGTTATTGCTATTATAAGATTTTGATAGACAAGAAAAATATTACCCAAGAGTTTCTAGCATACATAGGAGTAGGAGTTCTAATGGGGTGTGGGTCCCCAAAGCGAACGGCCCTATTTTGAAAGGGCTGTTCGCTCCCAGCCAGTTCTGAACCTCGAAGAGGCATAGCAATCAATCCCTGGAGCACCGAACATGGTGCACTGAAAGGTAAGGCTTCCCTACTCCCTTACCCTAAGTCTCCCCACCAGCAGCCTAACCTTAAGTCCCCAGAGAGGGTTACTCACCTCTCTGGTGGTCTGGTCCAGCGGCAGCGCTGTTTTCCTGAAAATGAATGGGTGTGTATGCAAATCACATATGCACCCATTCTTTAAATAAAAAAAAAATAAAAAACATTCTGCGGTAAGTGAAAAGTGCCAATAGCAATCAATCAGATTCCAGCTTACATTCTCTAGCATGTAACAGGAAAGTGAGAGATAGAATCTGATTGGCTGCCATAGGCAATATCTCCACTTTTCTAAACCCGCAGCTTAGTAAATCTGGCCAAATGAGTGAAAAATCTGAATTAAAGGGCTTTTCAATCCATTAGTACATTTTTCTGTGACAACGGCCCTGATACAGAGTTTGAAAATAAGAGAGAAAGGTTACACCTGGGCAAAACCATGTTGATTTCATGGGGAATCAAATACATTTTATTCTATGCATGCAGGGAGAACACTTTACTTTTGCATATTGTGCACAGATGGTGACCAGCTGCACTTTTACACTGTTATTTAGACTTGGGATAGGAAACATCACCTCCCAACTATAAAACTGCTTGCAACAGATGAAATAAGACTCCCCTGAAATCAATATGGTTTTGCCCAGGTGTAACTTTGCTCTCTTATTTGCAGACTCTAAATCAGGGCCAATATGTTTTTGTGAAGCATTCATAAAGGAAAGTGTACTATATATGAACTCTCCTAAAATACTCACTTAAAGGAAACCAAATATCTTACCTTAACAACTAAACAAAAGTAAAAAGTAATCTGAGATATGCCCTAATGTTTCCTCTTAATTAGGCAAACAAATATCTTTGTAGCATATGTTTGCAAGCGCAGGTTCTAAGAAATTTTTATGTTATCGTTTGCCATATAAACAAGTAGTGAAGTTATAAAAAATAAAAATAAAAAAAGTGCATAAAACCATAGTTAGATCTCTCAGTATTCTTTAAATGAAAGACTTTGAGATAAAAAAATAAATATACCAATCAGCCAAAACATTAAAAACCAGACAGGTGAAGCGAATAACACGGTTTATCTCTTTAGAAAAACACCTGGTTGGGAATATATTGGGCAGTAAGTGAACAGTCAGTTCTTGGAGTTGATGTGTTGGAAGCAGGAGAAATAAGAAAGCTCAAGGATCTGAGCAAGAGTTAACCTGTGATGGGAAGACAACCGGGTCAGAACATCTGCAAAACTGGCAGGTCTTGTGCATTGTTCTCAGTACATAGTGGTTAATCCCTACCAAAATTGGTCAAAGAAAGGACACATGGTCATGGGCACTGAACTGGTGGGTGCATGGAGCAAAGGCTAGCTTGTCTGTTGAATCCCACAGTGGAGCAACTGTAGCACAAATTGATGAAAACGTTAAATGTTGGCTATGTAAAAAGATATCAGAACACACACTGCATTGCATCTTACAGTGTATAGGACTGTGTAGCCACAAACCAGTCAAAGGCTGGCTCCTATCCACCGCTACAATCATCATGTGAGCATTAGAACTACAGCACGGAGCAATGGAAGTAGCTGGCCCGGTCTGATGCATCACATGCTCCTTTACATCAGGCAGAGAGCTGGAAATATTGTTGTTATTTACCTGGGGAAGAGAAGGCACCAGGTGCACTTTGGAGGCTCTGGGCAATGTTCTGGTGAGAAAACTTGGTATCTGGCTATTCATGTGGATATTACTATGGCATGTACCACCCTAACTAAACAATGTTGAATATCAAATTATCCATTTCATCTCGGGCATCTGTGTGATGTTCTGGAAAAACAAGTCCAAGGCCTCAAAGTCCAAGGCCTCATCTCTTACCTAACAGCATATACTACTAACATTTTGGTACCAGGTACCACAGGACACCTTCAGAGGTCTTGTGAAATCCATACTTCGATGAGTCAGAGCTGATTTGGAGACACCCCTTTGAAGTATAACTATACAGTGAAATCAAATGCAACAAAATTTCATGTCTTACCTTCTTTAGCCAAGTCTCCAACATTGATATAAGTTAGACCATTTCTCTCTGCAAGTTCTTTACCAAGAGTAGTCTTGCCAACACCGGGAGTACCTGCAAAATAGCACAAATCGGTATGGATATTCTACCAAGATGAGAAAAATTGGCAACCTTAAGCAGGGTACACACTTAAAACTTTTAGTGACAATCAAACATCTTATCAAATCAATTCTAGCCCACACCTTTTTAATAATGCCCCCTTACACACTGCTCTATAGTTTCCTGTGGATCCTTTCACAAACTGTTCAAATAAATCTTTGCTGCAGTTATATGCTTCCAATAACCCCCGCTACAACGATATGCCTGACCACAAAGGCAGCCCTGCAGCAGGAAGAATCGGAATAGTCCGAAGCAAGTAAGAATCGTGACATTGATTGCAGAGTAAAAGATACAATAACACACTTACACAATAACATCACATTTATAGTGTGATTGGAATGATAATCGTGTAAAAGCCCCAGTGTGTATTGGCATGATGATAATCTGATACCCTCCAGTGTATACTCATCCAAATAGTTAATTGACCAGTGTTAGAGTTTAAGAAGTGTTTTATTGCTTTTAAAAAGATAATAGTAGAAGATAGTAGAAAACTTACATAAACCAAAAACATTAGCATAAATGCAGAAGCTATGGGCGAAGAAGGGGTTTATTCATAGTTGGGGTACTGGCGAGGAGAAACCTGTGCACACTATGTCAGGGCACTGGCATGGAAGCACCTGTCCATAGCATGTCAGGGCACTTCCAAGGAAGTACCTTCTACAACGTGTCAAGGCACTGCCAAGGAGCCACCTCTCCACAGCATATATGGTCACTTGCATGGAGGCACTTGTCTACAGTATGTTAGGGAACTAGGATGGAGCCACTTGTGAGTAAACAAATTTAATCGATCAATAACGTGTTGAGACAATACGTTGACAGCGGTCAGTACACTAAAGCGGAACATGTCAGATACGCCTAGTACCAGTCGGCTACACAGCACTAAGCAGGATAACGGGGTACCAGGCACATGCTAGCATGTAATCTGGAAGTTGGGGTATAATAGAGCCACATTACAGGGATAACAGGGTACCAGACGGATGCTATCATTGTGCTCTGAATGTTGGGTGTACTAGAAGGATCCATAATACGGGGATGAGGGGGTGGCAGGTCGTCGCTCACCTGTAAGCAGGATGTTGGGGCTCTTCATGGTGGCACAGTCAGCTTGCAATCCCGGGCACGTGTTATAATTGTGGTCACGTGCCCTCTCACGCGCACAATTACGCTGTCACGCAGGAGCTGGGCGGCTGGACGGCGCGTCGTACTCCATTTGCCAATAGTATTGCGCCCTAATACTGCGAATTTATGATTCTTTGGTCTCTAAATATACAATAAAGTGTTGTCAACCATAAAATAAAAGAACACAGACACTCGACTCCCTCAAGCAGCAATAGTTTAAGTTTTACTGCATATTCGAGTCTTCCGCTTTTACAGACTCTAAGATGGCGGCAGATGCCCTGCCAGAGGCATCTTTCAAGCTCCCTAGTGACGCAGAATAGCGGCGCCGCGGGACGCAAGTAAACTGTTTCTATATTGAATTCGGCTGAGTTTCATCTATTCGGTGGCCCCTTCCACAGGGGTATTGGTAGTAGCGGCCGGTCCGCCCTCACCAACGGTAGGCGAGGTTAGACCTTTAAGTGTGTCTACGTATGTATGTGTATGACAGGGGCTACGTCAGCAGTTAATGTATTATTAAGTAGTGCCCCCCATGTCTCTGATAGTCCCAGCAAGTTCTGCCTACAAGAGGAACAGCTATAAATGGCACTACAAAGTCCAGCATTGTTTGCAGCACAGACGCTATCAGGAGGGTCTGGTCCTTGTCTTAACAGCTGGAGAGCCACAAGATTCTCACATCTGATCTACAGTGTAATAATTGGCATCTGTTATAAATAAATGTACTGTGTTTATATGTAATCGCCCTCTATGCTTTGTTACAGGACAGGGTTATTTCTGTGCCTGGAACAGTACTGAGGTGATGGGAATACGACTTTATGATGTCAAAAACATCTTGCAGGAGGAAAGTAACTTCTGCTAAGGTAATGTAATACCTTTTAACATATATGTACTATTATATGCATCGTGGTTATATGAATAATATATTGTATATTAAATGTGATATATCCCTCCACAGAGAGGGAAAGTGTGTGATGTTAAGGGTTGGGTATAATGTTGATTGTATTTTGTTGTCCTGCCATATAAACTGAAGAATGGCTTCTGAATGCAGAATGTATCTTATATAGGTGAGATTAGTATAAATTTCAGACTAAGGTGTTGGATGTTCAGCGGTTTAAGCTGCTGCCAACCATGTATTTTAGTCCTAATAGAATCTAATATCCCACAGAGTTTCTCTCTATCATTTAGAACAAACCTCACGATCACCACCAGCAAGTGGGCTGCCTTTACTTAAAGTTGCAAATAAGGCCTCAATTTTTTTATATATATATAAAAGAAGGCTGCAATTCCAATGAATACATTTTTAAATGGGACTTCAATGTGTTAACACTAAAATGATTAATAAAAAAATATCAGATATGTTTTTCATGTGTTTTTAGTTTTAATGATACTTGAACTGTTCATACCACAGAACACCATAAACAGGTGTCTGATCTACTGTTTCTGCAGATCACAGACTGGGTAGAACCATCATTTGGTAACTTGTTTGGAAACACTGTGAACGTCTCCTCTCGGACATCAGGAGTAGCTAAAAGAGGTGTTCACAAAAAAGACGAGCCTGTACTAGACAATAAAGTTCAGAGCAAAAAAAGGGCAAACCCCTTTTATACGGATAGTTCTAGTGATTTCATAAACTCAACATGCAGTCAGTCACAGAATGACCCATGGATTGACAAATACAGACCTGAATCTCAGGTAAGTAACAGAACAAATTAGGCAATATATATATAAAAAAAAAATCATAATTTCTTTTATTTAATATTCCTCTGTTTCTACAGACAGACCTTGCAGTACATAAAAAGAAAGTTGAGGAGGTTGAGGCCTGGCTAAGGGCTCAAGTTGGGCAAAAACAGGTTTGTCTGTTTGTTTAGTTTATTCATGTTGCAAAACCTCCTGTTTAATAGTGATCTCTTAAGCATTGTGTGTGTTTCTTCACAGAATGGGCCAATATTGTTACTAACTGGGCCTCCTGGCTGTGGCAAGTCCACCACTATCCTAGTGCTTGCTAAGGAACTAGAGATCCAGGTGCAAGAGTGGATCAACCCTTTAATGCAAGAATTTAAAAAGGATGAACCACCAGATGTTTTTAGTCGAGGTAGTGGATATTTTTATTTGTTTATTAACTTAATACTGGCAAATTACCTCTCATTTTACAACCATGAATAAATATTGAAAAACTATACTGGGTAATGGCATATGGGGAGGTAAGAGGGCTCTGCTTGTAAGCTTATAATCTAAAGGTCATTGGGGTTTAGTACATGAGTGTAACTGCTACATATTGCAAAATGAAGCAGTTTGAAAGGTAAATACGTTCAGTGGTCTGTATTAAGTCACAAAGGAATGATAGTCTCAGTGGAATGGAGGGGCCGGAAACCAGATTGGATGGGGTCCAGGAGAGAGTTGTCAGTAAGGTAGCTTATGAGACGTTTGTAGACTAAGCGATCAAGGAGTTTGGAGGCAGAAGGGATATAGGTCGGTAGCGGGAGAGGGATGTAGTAAGTGTATGGTAAGTGTAACATACTACGCAAACCATGCAAAAAGGTAGCAACGTTTGAATGTGCAGAGGTTTTCAGTGGCATAGAAGAAGGTTAATAGGGAGGTTGGGAAGTTTAGTATGGTTTTCAAGGCTAGAGGAAAGTCTTCCTGGGTGAGGTAGGCATTTCCACAGATTGGGGACAGCCTTGCAGAAATCCCAACTGGAAACATAAGCATTTAATAAGTGT
>WWET01000320.1:31886-68598 GCA_011038615.1 Limnodynastes dumerilii
TATGCCTATGTTGAGAAACAAATAGACAAAACAAATTTAATAAAAAACTGTTTATGAAGACAATTTAAAATATTAACTCCGTATATTTACCACTCTGAGATGATGAATTAACACCTGCATTCAAGAGTTCATCAGTTAGTCATGGCACAGAACATCCTTAACGTTCACTGAAGGTCAGTTCACTTAAGTGCACGCCAAGATATTAAGGAAAATGATGTCGCATATGTGACTATTAGATATATTTCAAAGGTTCCCTTTCACTCACGGGAGGCTAACAAGGAAGGTATTTTATTAGAGGCTGGAAGCTAACAAGTCCCAATGATGGGAGCAGATGGATGGATAGCCGTTGGAATTTCCGTTTAGTAGTTACATCCACGGTGGCTCACAGATAACATTCCAAAGAATAAACTCTCAATGGCTGTGGTTATTGGAAAACAAAACAAACATATGGGGGGGGGGAATAAATAGAACTTAGGTAGAAACTTACTTTGCACCCCTGTGATAATGACAAAATCAATGTCTTGATATAAAAGCTGAATTCCTGATTCTTTTTAGTGATAAAAATAATCACAGTAACAAAGAGCAGCACAGCTTTAGTGGTGATATATATATACATATATATGGTATGCATCTAATAGGCATTTATTTTGTCATTATTACATGGGTGCAAAATACGAAGTTACTATCTGAGTCCTATGTATTTACTTTCCCCCCCTATTTGTTTGTTTTGTTTTCAAATAACCACAACCACAATCCTATTGCTGACTTTGAACAGGTGTCAGATTTCTAACAGATTCACACTATCTGCCGCCTTTTCCTACCACTCCACTTTAATATGTATATATGTTTGTAAATATAACTACGTTGTACTGAATGTTTGTATCAATGTGTGTTTATTTTTATTGTTTTCCTGTAGTCGCGATCCACACTAAATGTGTACAGCTCATCCGTGGCCAGCAGAGGAGTCATACATTCCAACAGTTCTAGAGCTTTTGCCAATTGTCAATCAGGCGTTGGTTTCCGACCTCTACACAAACCACAGTGGCTTCTTGCTAATAAAAAGGTACGTACTGTATTTTCTGTAAGGCTTAATTAAATTGATGTTGTGTTTTACAGTGCACTGGCACATCTCTTTACATGAGACAGGAAGGCATTAAAATGGACCATTCTCCTTTGCAATGTTATAGCACCGTTAGGATGAGTGGGACGCAACATATTTTATTAAACTCAGGTTGCACAAACAATATTTTGTATTTCCCATGCCTGTAAATGAAATGTAAAGGTATTTATTTATTGTATGATCAGTGTAAATATAATGTTAATAGTAGCTCCTCCAGGTCATGCTGAGCCCCACAGTAGTGCCCCCTCTCTGCAGACATCACCTTCTTTACCTTGGTGCTCTCTTGTGGTCTCCACTGATTGCACTGTTCATTCAAGTTACAAATACCAGCTCTTTCTATGCTGGAGGCTCACAAATCTTAAAAGCCTGACTTTATAAAAAGTAACATTACACAAGAAAGTGCTGAGGGAGCACCTGGAAGATATGCTCTTTCACAGCAGCACAATGCAATGTAAAGTACCTAGCACTATTACAGAAACCATGAGATGAGGTGTAACAAGCAATCTCTTACAATGCACCATCTCGACTCACTAATCTCTACTTTCACTTATAATGCAGAAAGCCACAGCCAAGGGAATGTTTTACAATTAATTGTCACATGTATACTCGTACAGATAAATGCAAGAAGCCTTAATGCACTTTTTCTGTGTTATTTCTTTGATTTTAGAAAAACTTAAGTCCTTAAGATCATAGTATTTAACTAGGCAAAAACATTAAATCTTACAGAAATCACACGTTTGAATTGTTGTATTTCTTTCACTTTAGAGATGGTTATGACACATCCAGTGGTAGCAGTAACAGATCACTCTCACTTTCTATCCTCTCTCATTATAGTACCAGGAGAACTCTCTTGCTGCAAGAGAACTATTTTCCATTTTCTGTTCCTCACCACTTTGCCTTCAAACCCAGGTGATCCCGTATCTGGCTAAGCTCACCAACCCCCTGAGAAACCCAGGTAAGGGCTATTATGATAGCCTGGAAAATGAGTAAAAATGATATATATATAACCAGTCCAATAATATATGTTGATCCAGAGCAGATATAGGGCTCTATTTACTTACCTTCCTCGTTCCCTGTGACCAAAGCTGCATCAGGCTGGTTTATCGCAGCGAGACTGGCAGCTTCGTTTACATTATTTACAAATACTCACCCCTCCCGCGATGATCCGCCGGGTCCGCGTAGTCTTTCACATTCATGCGATGCATGAATGATGTACTACAAATGCGCAGGAGCTCTCATTGGGGACTTAGAAAAATGTCAGTGCCGACATGAGAAACGCCGCACGTGCGCAGGGCATGAGAAACGCTGCACGTGCGCAGGGCATGAGAAACACTGCACGTGCGCAGGGCATGAGAAACACTGCACGTGCGCAGGGCATGAGAAACACCGCACGTGCGCAGGGCATGAGAAACACCGCACGTGCGCAGGGCATGAGAAACACCGCACGTGCGCAGGGCATGAGAAACACCGCACGTGCGCAGGGCATGAGAAACACCGCACGTGCGCAGGGCATGAGAAACACCGCACGTGCGCAGGGCATGAGAAACACCGCACGTGCGCAGGGCATGAGAAACACCGCACGTGCGCAGGGCATGAGAAACACCGCACGTGCGCAGGGCATGAGAAACACCGCACGTGCGCAGGGCATGAGAAACACCGCACGTGCGCAGGGCATGAGAAACACCGCACGTGCGCAGGGCATGAGAAACACCGCACGTGCGCAGGGCATGAGAAACACCGCACGTGCGCAGGGCATGAGAAACACCGCACGTGCGCAGGGCATGAGAAACACCGCACGTGCGCAGGGCATGAGAAACACCGCACGTGCGCAGGGCATGAGAAACACCGCACGTGCGCAGGGCATGAGAAACACCGCACGTGCGCAGGGCATGAGAAACACCGCACGTGCGCAGGGCATGAGAAACACCGCACGTGCGCAGGGCATGAGAAACACCGCACGTGCGCAGGGCATGAGAAACACCGCACGTGCGCAGGGCATGAGAAACACCGCACGTGCGCAGGGCATGAGAAACACCGCACGTGCGCAGGGCATGAGAAACACCGCACGTGCGCAGGGCATGAGAAACACCGCACGTGCGCAGGGCATGAGAAACACCGCACGTGCGCAGGGCATGAGAAACACCGCACGTGCGCAGGGCATGAGAAACACCGCACGTGCGCAGGGCATGAGAAACACCGCACGTGCGCAGGGCATGAGAAACACCGCACGTGCGCAGGGCATGAGAAACACCGCACGTGCGCAGGGCATGAGAAACACCGCACGTGCGCAGGGCATGAGAAACACCGCACGTGCGCAGGGCATGAGAAACACCGCACGTGCGCAGGGCATGAGAAACACCGCACGTGCGCAGGGCATGAGAAACACCGCACGTGCGCAGGGCATGAGAAACACCGCACGTGCGCAGGGCATGAGAAACACCGCACGTGCGCAGGGCATGAGAAACACCGCACGTGCGCAGGGCATGAGAAACACTGCACATGCGCAGTGCGTCTCTTTAGGCACTTTGAAATTTTCCCAAGTCCTGACATGAAAAACACTGCGCATGTGCAGTATATTCATGCTGGGACTGGACAGCTGCAGCCCGATGGGACGCCCGGACAGGACAGGTGAGCTAATTTATATTCTGTTTTTTTATATTCTGTTTTTTTTTACACTTTTTTTTTTTAACTTCTAAAACTTTTTAAAACTTTTTTTTTTTTTTAACTCTGGCAATATTGTTATGTATTCATGTATTCCGGCGGTCTCCCCATACATGCCCCCATTTTCCTCCCCCTAATAACAGCTATTAGAGGGAGGAAAAGGGTATATGGGGACATCACCAGAATACTTACCACTAATGCCAGCCTGAGTTGGCGTTAGTCTGACGCTGGGAGCGGAGTGTAAATATGGGAGACTTCATTTTAATGCGATAGGGCCAGTTTTCACTTCAAAACTGGCCCTATCGCATTAAAATGATCTTTGTAAATAGAGCCCTTAGTTCCAGAGTTCCATGCTGTTAGTGTTTCCGCCAGTGGGGCAGGTATGAAAATAGCTTTGTGCTATGTGGAGAGGGAGATGTATGCTGATACTACAGTGTGGCCGTGCTCTCTAAACTGTCCAGACCTCTGTGCCGACCCCATTGTACAAGTCTACAAGTGAGGGGATGGGCCTTTTTTTCCTACAAGAAAATCTGGATACAGCAGGTATCGCATCTCTGGATCCGGTCCTTTGTTGTTATTATCATTATATTTTGGACTTTATCTGGAGCTCTGATGCCAGGTTCCTGCTGTATCCCATGTGGGTGAGAGGAGGCCAAACTTTCAATACCAGGACCCTTCATTAAGATTTCCACGCCGTCCACGTTTTACGTGGAATTTTTTATTACAGAAACCTAAAAAGTGACGGCAGATAAGAGCCACATGGCCCATCCAGTCTGCCCCATGTTTATTTAAAACTATACTGACCCTAGACTCTATTTACCCTTAATTTAGTTTAAGATTTAAGATTATCATTGTCAGGTGAGCAAAATGACACCATAATAATGCAGTTTTACCCCGAGAGTATAAAAAAAATAAAATAAACATTAATAAAACCATAGGTATTGATCATACAGCAGCTGTGCATCATTACAAACACTACCCCTCTCTGCGCTGCTTTTCTTGCTTTGGGCAATGAGAAGGAAGTAGATAAAATGTTGTGTTTGTAAATTTGCAGTGATGAGATATTATTTATTTAGACAAAAATAGTTTTTAGAATGCTGACATAGGGGGTTTCTTGTTGACATTGAGCGTATGTTATGTTTATGGGTTTGAAAAAGAGCATAAAATAGATATTTATTGTGCAGTAAAAGTGATACATGTATTGATCAAATTTCTCATTTTGTTTCATGTTCTTTCTTTTTTTTCTGTCCAGCACAAATTTCATTTATCCAGGATGTCGGCAGACTTCCCTTAAAGAGCCATTTTGCACGGTAATGTTTGTAATCACGAATGACTGCCATGCCATATAATTGTATTGCCTTAAACATGTATTAAAATATGAACTCAAATAGCTGGGATTTGTGTGGCCACAAACTGCTGTCTGTGCAAGCTTGCACTTGGCTCATACAATTGTGATTAGTGGCAAAAGCATTAGATGAAGGTCATTACTTCACAATACAACTGGTTTGATCTTGCTAGACAAACTACAGGGCTTCCGCAAGTATAGCTTTTATAAGTAGACCCAAAGCTGCAAGACAGGTTTTCTTTTCCATACAATAAAAGCTACAGCAGACATGTAAACATTATTTATGTCATAGGGAAGTGAATTTTGCCGTTTATAGAATGTATTGCAGTAATAGAAGATGGTGCAAAAACACAAACATGTTGGCTTTTGTTGGAAGAAATAATGATTGTCTTCACCATCTTTATGCCTTATGTATACATGTGTCTTTGGTTCAACTAGCAGCCATTGCTTTGTTTTTCAATTATTTATATCCTTGTCTTCCTTCAGGATGAAGCTTGAAGCTCTCACGGATAAGGACCCTGGTATGCCTGATGTTGAAAGCGGTGATGAAGAGAACACAAATGATATTCAAAGCAGAAAAGGGAGCAATAAAAGTAAAATAGGGTCTGGTGCACCAGTATTGTCTTCTAGCCAAGGAGGGGACACTGATCTCCCAACCAGCCAACCTCAGCCTATTACAGCCCAAGCTGTTATGGAAGATGAAGAGATGAAGATAGAAGAATTTGACAGTGACTGAGCTTCATTTATAAGACAGCTGTCACAGACTGTGTAACATTGAGGCCTGACCATTTTCACTATGTAAATATACAGGACATAAATCCCTTTACTTATTTTATAGCTGAGAGAAGCAACTTTTTTTTTTTTTTTGGCTTTCTAGCTGAACTGCCATTTAATTGTCACACAGTGATCCGGCTTTGACACATTTTGTACCTCTTTCCTACCCTTGCTGACTTGCAGACTATTGCATGTAGGCATACAATGTGAAATGTAGTTATGTAAACTTCTGCAGTAAACTATTTATGTAAATAAATTGGGGTTTTTTTGTTTTCTTTTTTTGTTTTGTTTTATGTCCTCACAAAAAACCCATCTTCATGACTACTGGTCAGCACATAGCCTGTAAGCATTATAGGCTGAATAACACAACCATTGTGCAGTGTACAGCATTTACATATCATGTAGTGTGTGACACGTGCTTAGAGATTAGGACCTGTGCACAGCAGTCATACAGAATGCACTTTCTTTGCTAGTGCCTGTGAGGAGGCATGTTTCTCCCACGCCAGGACTGTCCCCTCTAGAATGTGTCTATTATCCTTTCTTTGTATGTTTTTAAATATAAACAATGAAAGAATCTGCTGTGTTCTTTGCCGCTTCAGGACTCCAGTAAGATAGCTGCAACTGTGAAAAAAATGTTGTTTGACGACATTGATTTCCTGCATCTCTTCTTGTGAACATGGGAACTACAGGAGAAGTGCCTGCTCTCTTACACAGATTAGATTAACATCTTCATTAACTGTAAGACACTTGTAGGCCTTTAGCCATTTCCAAAGTGCAGCAAGTGACTGTTGGCTATAAATTGTGAAAGCTGATGTGCTTGCCCGTCCTCAGACAACAAATCGTGCTTCTACCCATGTCTGCTTTTTCTATGGCTATTCTATAACCCTCTGATAGTGTTTTTTATTTAATCAGCTTTCTGTAAAGTGAATGTAAAACTTAAATTTCTCTAAGTATTTATGAAATGGATATGTCAAAATATATAGTGCTTTTCACTCTTCCATTGATATTAGTGTTTATTTGAAAGTTATTTAATATCATCAAATAAATGGTAGAAGCAAAGCTTAGATGATCAAAGTAGCATAAAAGAAGCAAAATAAAAAATATTTGTTTTAATATGATTTATTATCCAAGCACAAATTAACAATTTAAATATTGTGGAGCTGATCCAGACTTGTACTTACATTTTTTTTTTTCGGTACAATTGTAGACCTCAGCAATACCATGATGAACCGCAAGGGGAGAGAATTTAAACTGTAAAAGCAGAATTAGAATTGAGAGGTGAAGTTTCTTAGCTCTATCATAATTTACAGATAAAACATAAAGCTATGCAGTAATTGAGTTCTATGTGTAAAGGTAAAGTATATTCCCTGCATGCAAAAGAATTCAAATTAATTCGCTGCCTTTACTTTGCAAAATAGTTTAGCGCAGCTGAACACTTGCTCTTAAGCTGGCCATACACTAGAACGATTATCTAAAATCGCATGAATTCCCTGATAATCCTAACGATTTTTCGTGTAGAGTCCTCTAGACTCCAAAACGATATCTGCACCATACACTAGACGAATTTCTGCCTAAAATCATCTGATATTAATAAAAAACTCGTGCCGATAAATAATTTTTATTGGACAATTTTTCAATACAAATTTGCATAACGGGCTGTCACTGCAGGAAATAGTCATAGTAGGCTTCCTGTTTATGCTCCCTGCACCTTTTAGTACAGAGATGAAAAGGCGAATGAAAAAGCGCATCTACGTTCGTGGATTTTTCGCTATGTTTATTGTGTCTGTGTTACATCAGAAAGCCAGAAAACATTACAAGAAGTCCAAAGATCTTATGCACATTCAGACGGAAAGGAGGTGGTGTCATGGAATATTAGCATAATCACGCCTACGTTCGTCCTAACGTCACTAGGTAGTTATCGGCGACGATGTCACGATTATCGTTAAATGCCTATACATTGTGTGATTTTTACATTTTATCTTTCTCTTTGGCACGATTTAAATCAAACATGTCAAACGATCCAATAATCGTTCAAAACAGCTTTTTAGACGATTATTGGATGATCGCCCATAAAATCGTTACCATACACTTGAACGATAATTTGAACGATAACCCAATGATTGCAAATCGGAATGATAATCGTTCTAGTGTATGGCCAGCTTTACTCCCAAACTCTGAATCAGCCCCTGTAGTTCTATGCAGAAAATGAACAGGCTGGATGGGCAGCAATGTGGGCCACCACCTTTAGTGATGCAGATGTCTACAAGTAGGCAATACTATACATTACAGTACCACCCAAAGTCAATGTTATTGTTGACAGATACCTGTGTCAGTGAAGCAATGCACTTCCCAGCTTCCTGCTTCTTGCAGCTTCATTCACACTAATGTTATGGTGCTGCAGGGAAGTGGAGAGAGTCTGCAAAAGAGAGACGAAAATCTGAAGAAGGGAGATTGTCAGAAGGAGTGATAAAGGACACTGATCAAAAGGGGAGAAGTACTGGAAGAAGGGGGGAGGTTACAGGGGCACATTACACTGGAGAATACTAGGAAGCTGGAGATACATGATGGGGAATACTAGGAAGCTGGAGATACATGATGGGGAATACTAGGAAGCTGGAGATACATGATGGGGAATACTAGGAAGCTGGAGATACATGATGGGGAATACTAGGAAGCTGGAGATACATGATGGGGAATACTAGGAAGCTGGAGATACATGATGGGGAATACTAGGAAGCTGGAGATACATGATGGGGAATACTAGGAAGCTGGAGATACATGATGGGGAATACTAGGAAGCTGGAGATACATGATGGGGAATACTAGGAAGCTGGAGATACATGATGGGGAATACTAGGAAGCTGGAGATACATGATGGGGAATACTAGGAAGCTGGAGATACATGATGGGGAATACTAGGAAGCTGGAGATACATGATGGGGAATACTAGGAAGCTGGAGATACATGATGGGGAATACTAGGAAGCTGGAGATACATGATGGGGAATACTAGGAAGCTGGAGATACATGATGGGGAATACTAGGAAGCTGGAGATACATGATGGGGAATACTAGGAAGCTGGAGATACATGATGGGGAATACTAGGAAGCTGGAGATACATGATGGGGAATACTAGGAAGCTGGAGATACATGATGGGGAATACTAGGAAGCTGGAGATACATGATGGGGAATACTAGGAAGCTGGAGATACATGATGGGGAATACTAGGAAGCTGGAGATACATGATGGGGAATACTAGGAAGCTGGAGATACATGATGGGGAATACTAGGAAGCTGGAGATACATGATGGGGAATACTAGGAAGCTGGAGATACATGATGGGGAATACTAGGAAGCTGGAGATACATGATGGGGAATACTAGGAAGCTGGAGATACATGATGGGAAATACTAGGAAGCTGGAGATACATGATGGGGAATACTAGGATGCTGGAGACTTGACGGTAAATACTGGGAAGCTGGAGAGACAGGATTAGGAATATTGGGAGCTGGAGAGAGATGATGGGAAATACTGGGAGGCTGGAGAGACAAGGAGCCTGATCGAGACCTACGCTCGGATGCGGTTTTACGCTGATCGTAAGTGTAAAAACTGCCATTTGTACTTACTGCGCATGCGTGGAGCAGATGATACGCTCATGTTACGGTCTGAAAATCTTTGCGTATGGGCCTTAATCGTAACCACTTCGTATTACCGATCATGGGGACGTGCCTGCCAAATGAAAGCCATAACCACGCACCGAGGGCTGGGTGAAGCATTTAAATCGTACAGTATGGGCGTGCTAAGCGTCGTTAATACGCGATGAACGGCCGCGGGTACGAACAAAAAAGATAAGGTGGGGTTTGACGAGCGTATGGAAGCTAAACTAGCTACGAGCAAGGGGAGTGTCTATTGCTGTGCATCAGTGGTACGTTCGGTGATAACGCACACCAGCGTAGGTGTGGATCAGGCCCAAGGTGAGGTGAGTAACCTCTACAGGGACTTTTAGGGTTAGGGAAAAGGTTTGGTTTAGATTTTTTTACTTACCTCTTAGAGACAAAATCAATTGATTTCACAGCCAGTTCTGAGAATGCCCCTCTCCGCAATAGGACCATTCTCAGTGGGGACCCACACCCGAAATATTGGGAGCTGGGGAAGGATACTGGGGGGCTGGAGAGATATGATGAGGGATACTGGGAGCTGGAGACAAATGATGGGGAATACTGGGGGGCTGGAGAGACATGATGGGGTATATTGGGAGCTGGAGAGACATGATGGAGGATACTGGGGGTCTGGAGTCATATGATTGGGAATACTGGGGAATACTGGGGATTGGAGAGAAATGATGGGGAATACTGGGAGCTGGAGAATTGTATAGCGGAGACTAGGACGCTGTCTGTAGTGGTGACTATAATTTACTTTCTTTTATTGTGGTTACAAGATTGTGTTTTATGATGCTTACTATAATCTAGGATGGTCTCTGGTGTTAAATTGTTAAACAGAAGAGCTGATATTTAAAGTTTTCAGGGAAGGGCGCTGAACACACTACCACTGCTCTGATGAGCGCTATCTAACCAACCAGCTGTCAGCTACCCGCAAGTTCTCCCACCATTTAGACTTGTACCGCGCCGTAGTTTCTACTCCTGAAACTACCATATAATCGTCTATAAATTGAGGGGTGCACTACATATTTCTTGACCTAGTGCAGAATCATTCCATTATCATTACTTATCTGTGCCTTTATTTTCCATTTCTAGCTAAAAAAAAAAAATGAAAGAAGACTCCTCTCCTCAGTGACAGAAATATGGCAAAAGAATTATCTCTCATCTTTTGTACAAGTCATATAACTGTCTATCTTACACTGTTCTGCATGTGCATGTTATATTTATTATCTTGAGGTTTGTTATGAAACAGGTGAATTCTAGATTTGTTTTTGAACTATTGTGTTACTAAATTTTAAGTATCCTTTCATTTCAATGTCCTAAAAAAGTTTTGTTCAGTTTAAACTTCAGTTGTATACACTTATTATGTGAACTGGTGAATTACAACACTGAATTCTTTTTTTTTTTTACCCTCATAAGCAGCTCCACAAAACAATAAAGGTCTTAATAATGATAAAACATAAGAGGTGTCAGTCTTGTATGAATAGGACAGGTAGACACAGACTGAGTCACAACCCTGTTTAGGGCAGGTAGACACAGAGTCCCACCCTGCAGTCATGTGACACGGGTGGAGAAGGCCACGTCTGTGTGCGGGAGGAAATCTGTAGGGAAGTGAAGGGAAACCCAAGCAGAAGAACAGGAGACCCCGCCGCTCCGTCCGTGCAGGTAAGACAGCAGATCACTTGTCTGATCACTGTGTAGGGCAGAGGGCAGTGCATAGGGAATAGGGTGCATACACACAAATGTCACAGTATTGTGGAGGATAGCATTACTGCCCAGCGGGAAGCAGTGACATCAGGGTGTCTCCCGTGTCTTGCGGGTGTGCATACAATGCACGGAAGCGGGGTTACGCGCAGTCACCTCGTGTTCTTTCCTGAGCACACAATGACCGGGGGAGTGACACTGTGTAGTCCTGACACTAATTGTCACTGACTCACTGTGCACAAGATATAGTCAATCATGTATAAGTTATACAGCAAGTTTTCACTTCTACCATTGTTTTTAATTGGCATTCCTATTTAGCAGGCCGTAGCTGTCATTCCATGTAGTAACTTGCCAATCCAATATTCTTTCTCCTGTACCTATATATTAGTGGATATTTCCTCCAAAATATTTGGATTGTAATAATGCAGTGTATGGTTCCCTGCGTTCATGGATAAGTAACACTAATCCTATCGTAATTTATATAATTTACTTGTTACATTTAAATATAAAAATATACAAGACACACACATTAATTATATACAAATAATTGTAACCTTTAGCAGTAGAAGCATCAAGCTTATGACCTGATAACTTTCACATTGCTAAAATGTATTTGTTATGTTTGATCATTTTGATATATATAGGGGAGGGTGTTACTAAAAGCGCTAGTGGTGGAAGACTAAATGCATATAAAATGATTTCATTAAAATACCAACATACATTAAAAAAATCGAATTTAAATGGCTAAATGTGAATATAAGCTTAAGTGGCATACTGTGATGTAAATTAATTATTGAAGAATTTTTTTCCTGGTAGTGTCATTTCTTTTTATATATCCTTAAAATATGTACATTTCCACAAAAGAATCATGCAGACAAGGAGTTTAAAATAAAAACAAAGATCACATAAGTAAAACCATGTATTTACTATAAATAGACATCAAACGATCAAACAGCAACATAAAAACATATTAAAAATACATTAAAAGAGTAACAAAAAGGGGCACCCATACCAGGGCCACGGGTGGATGTATATGTCCAGTCTGAGGAGCTGCCGTGTAGAAATCTGTGCAGAGAAGATGGAATTGCTGCAGAACTGATACTTTTTAATGTATATTTAATATGTGTTCATGTTGCTGTGTTATTTGATTTTGTTTTTTTTTAAGTTTATAATCATATTGAGCTAACATTGGTTTTTATTGTATGTCGGTATTTTAATGAAAATGTTATTTGCGTTTAGTCTTCCACCAATAGAGCTTTTGATTACACCCTCCCCATACATCAAAATGATCAAACATAACAAATACATTTTAACATGATGAAAGTTATCAGATCAGTCATATTTCCATTCGGTAAAATATTTATTCATTTAAATATTCATGTACAAAATTACCAAATATATAAAAAGATGCACGAATACCCTTTAATGTTACCAATTACTTTTTTTTTAAATAAGATTGTACCATCATCATTTTTAATTGCTGCAATTGGTTCTTCACTGCAGTTATTAGTAGTTTATTCTTCTTTTTATTCTACTGCACTATATACCATTCTATCTGTACTTTCAAGGCCTTTCTGCCGTGGACTCTCTAACAGTGAGAGTTCCTATATTATTGGGTCTTATATCATGTGTTTTTAAATTGAGAGCTAACTCTTCTTAGGAGACACCTCTTAAAGCCTCCAAATTAGCTTCTATGGACCCACAGCCTCTGTCAGCTGCTGACCTTAGACTGCTTCCATACTAGGTTACACAAAATGGTGGTTGCTCAAATTATTTTTTAGGTTAATATAGACCGGTGCATAAGAGGCAGGGGTATTTACAGTATGTATGATGTAAAGCTAGTTATAGACTGGGGATTTCTCTGCTGATAATTGTGCAGATCACACTATCAAATGGCAGCAGATATTTCAGCGGATATGTTACTGGTATGTACTGTCCAAAAGTGCTGCAGAATAGTCTGAAACAGCATCTGATGCATTGATTTGATTTTTGGGAGCTCCTAATTTTTGCAGACAAGGATGTTTTAATGTCTGTAAAAAAACCAAAAACATTTCAGTATGTATTGACACACAATCTTAACTGCAGCTATTCCCATTCATATTTCTAAATAGCACCACCTTGTGGGGCAACCATATCATTGCAGTAAATATTTGCTTGAAACGTTTGTGAAATGATCTACAGGAAACTAGAGAGCAGTGTGTGCGGTGACATTGTTAAGCAGGTCGGGACTAGAATTATTATTACGATCTGACCAGATGTTGGATCGGTACTTAAAACCTTCAGCTATTATCCATCAACCAATTATGATAATTGAAGGGTCAGGTAGATCAAACATACTTGATCTACCTGATCATCCAAACAATCCTCATCCATTTATTGGGTGTTGTCTGTAAACAATAATCTGCTTAATCCAGTGGATCGGTCATGGTATCATGCAGTGTATGGTTGTCTTAACTTGCAGGGATTGTGTCTTCAGCAACCTGACTAGTGTGGAATTTTATGAGCTTGTATTAATAGAGGAGTTTTTAGGGAAGATTTGGAAGCAAGGGGCTTGTTTTCTGTAGGGTAGGGAATTCCACACAGGGGAAGAATATGAAACTGTTGTGTGATGCATAAGTATTTTATATTTAGTTTAACAAAATACAGGAAATAAAAAAAAAAATAGTTTTGTAAATCTGTATTGATGTGTAGATCTACAATACACTTTGAGCCAGATTCAGACCTACGTCTGTGTTATGAACTAGCGTGGATCGAATTATTCAAGCGTAAATACTTTGCACTCCCCCAGGCACTCCCACTGCCTTACGCCTGCTGCACCCTACCCTAATCGTAACTATGCATGCTGAACCCTACCCTAACTTTTGTAATCGTAACTACGGCTAGATGTAACTATGCGATGGTCGTAGCTACGTAACCCAGCCCATACTGTACGATTTAAATGCCTCCCATACATAGCGTAAGTGGAGCGTATTTACAGCTGGCGTATTATAGGAACGCCCCTTCGTACGTAAATATGAAAATGTTACGGATAACCTATCTAAGATTACGGCCAACGCGAGTTACGACAGGAAACAGCTGCTGGGCGCACGCGCAGAACATACTAACTTCTGAAATTACGATTGCTGCTGGCGTAAATACGCCACCGGCCGTGGTTCTGGATCTCGCCCTTTGTGCTTATTCCATTTATGCCGACCTATTATAATGCTACTGATTATGTTATTCTGCTTTACAGGCATTACGGCGCACTGTGACAATGTGTGACGCTTTGGCCAGTGAGAATAACTGCCTGTCGGATGAGGAAGAAGACTTTATGGCAGGAGGGGACTTGGGTGAGGGCTTCGGGAGAAAGCCTGGAGGTCTGTATGAAACACCTGAGGGGACAGTGACTAAAACGCTCAAACTGAGGAAAGGATCTGAAACTCAAGGCCATTATCATCTGCTTAAGAAGGGGGATGAAGCTTCTTCTATAAGGAACCATGTTCAAAAACGCTGTTCTTCCGAGGAGCGAAGTTCAATTAAACCTGGTACAGAGGGCTACACCCGGTGTAGACAAAACAGCATCGGTAAGACTGGTAGCCGTGTGTACTATTAATGAATGGTACATCCATTGCTTTTATTTTATTTATTTCTATTTTTTTCAGATGCCAGCTCTGAAGTCTCAAATGAAGACTTGAGGCAGCGTCTTCAAGACTTAACTGAGGTGAGTGCTAACTACATGGGCTCTAAAATGTGTCCTAAGATTTCAAATCCATAGAACTAATTTAGTGGAAAAGCAAATTACTGCGTCCAAATTTCTACAGTTTATTCTATTTTTTTAAATGATATTATGCAGATATTTTTCCTTAGTGTAAGAACGCATATTGTATAAATAGTTTCAGCTTTATCTGTGCAGTTACATGAAAATCTGATAACCAGTCACCAGTGTTTAACTTATGACGTCTTCCACTGAAATCTCAGGTTTTACTTAACCAGTTTTACAACTTCTGCGTTCTAAACCCTATATACAGAGAGAGTTTTTATCATTGTAGTGATTTATCATGCTGTATATGCATGGGGGGCTCCAAAACAAAGCTAGTGTTCAAATGGATATGTCAGATGGCTTGATATGGCATTTCCTATGTAAGAAGGCGGGTCCCAAGGGGGATATTCTGTGTAAAATGATTGGGCTAATGTTGTGGTAAAACAGGTTTCATCTGTTGATTCAGTTTTATGAATGTCACAATCACTGATGGTCTTATGTTGGACATATGTGGGCAGTGTACAACCTTCTGTCTGGCAGTCTTCCGTGCAGCATAGACAGATATCTGCACAGTGTGTGTGGCATTGTTTCAGCAGAGGGTTAGGAGAGATGTTGATCTGAGATCTGCTGGTAAATTGGTATTGTGTGTACACATGAATTGGCATGCTCATCGGGACTTGCAGCCGTCCATGACATTGTAAGAACCATCGCATCTTATGTATGATTGCATAGGTGTGTACACAGCATTAAATAATTAAGTTGGGTTTTTAGGGAAGACCAATTAGTACTGGCTTTTTCAGAATATTGATAGTATCCGACATCTCCAAATAAATATAACCCTAATAATATTATAATAATATAACAATATTATATTCTTTACACAGCTTAACCATGTCAGATGTATTTTTTGTTAAGATCTTGGGAGAAAAGTTAGGAGAAAGCAGCCTTTGCAATGGTTGCTGAGATTTTGGGAGGTAGTATAGTAAGAAAGTACATGACTTATTCTTCAATGAAGCTTGCAGGATAGATAATATGGTCCATATTACGGTATGCAGGGATTGATAGGTAACTATCATTGAAGTAACATATTTGTAATGTATAAAGATTACAATAAAAATACAATTTTGGGGTTCATTGGTTCTTTTAAATAAAAACAGTTGACAACAAGACTTGTTTGAACCAAGAACCTCTATTAGTAATAACCACTCTGCCTTCAGGAAGTAGAACTTCTAACAGTTGAACTAGAGGCTTCTCAAAGACAACTTGATGGGAAAGATGAAGCACTGAAGATTCTACAGAGTATGGTAAGTTATGGAGTCTGCACGTTATATTTTTTGTGTGTGTTGCAATTGTTTTATTGGTTGAATTGCAATTCCTGCAGTTATGATTGTATGTCCTCTGCGTGGTTTAAGTACAATTGATGTCAGAAAATTGGGCGCAATCGATGGTGTGGCAGAAATATCCTTTATAGCGTGTTTAACTAGTTTTATTATTGATTGATACTCTAGAAAGGGTTTTTATACACATCCCTTTAATGTTATAAGGCAGATAATACATTTATGTACATATTTTGATTGTTATCTTAGGCCATGTTTAATAAAGCCACAAGTCACACCAAGGTAATGCTTCAGAAGGCAGTGGAACAGCGGAGAGCCCTAGAAAAGGTCAGTGCTAATTACAAATCATTATTTCTTGTTACTGGTCGCTGCGGCTTTTGTGTGGCTTATTCCACTGACTCTGTAAGGTGGAGACAGGAATGCAGAGTGATTGATATCTTTGTAGGTATATATGGCACCATGTTGCCTTTTTCATGCAGGCTGCCTGCAAAGTTAGTGTATATGGCATTGTTTGTTTTGTCATCGGGAGCTGGAAGTCACTCCTGCTGCCCCATGTCACAGGCTCAGCTGACAAGAGGGGCTCCCTGTAGCACCATAACACTTGTTTGCAGACAGACGTCATGATGTCACTTCTTGGTCACAGATGGCTGCAGAACTTGTCCACACAATCTGTGCTCTGTCCTGCCCTTAGCGCTTCTGAATCAAGGCCTCTGCCACGGGCACTGCACGCTGGGGAGACTGCTGTCTGCCTCTGCCACCTCCACATACAGAGCCATAGCCCACCTGCTATAGTACAGCATTACCATGGGGTAAATCCAGACCTAAGTGAGTTTTACGTTTGCTAGCGCAGCGTATTTACGCTGTTGCAAGTACTATGCACTCCCCCAGACTCTCCCATTGGACGGACGTACTTTTGCTGATTTACGTCTACCAAACCTTACCTCAACTTTTCTAATTGCGCATGTACGTAGCGTCCTGGCGGACGTAACTGCCTAACCCAGCCCATACTGTATGATTGAATGCCTCCCTCCGCCTCCAAAGCATAGTTGGAACATAAATACGGCTAGCGCATTTTAGGAACGCCCCTTCGTGCATAGTTACGAGAGTGTTACGGCCATCCTGAGTTACGTGTCGTAACATCTGCCGTGCGCATGCGCAGTAAATACTAATGGTCGAATTTACGTCAGCGGCTAGCTTAAAAACGTAGGTCTGGATCTGGCCCCATGTGTGACTACATGTGTGTAACAGCAATGCACTTAAGAGGTTCCCAAACCTGAATGGGGACAGAGAATTGGATGAGGACACCCAAAGCAAAATCAGATTGGATTTATGTGCGAGTCTGAACTAGCTACTATAACCCTATCTAGGATTATTTCTTGTACTCTGGTGGCCAGAAGGGCACTCCAGGTGTTGTAAAACTACAAGATATGTCATACTTTGGCAGGTGTCAGATATGCCTATGCTGTTAAAGCATGTTGGGAGTTGTAGTTTCACAACACCTGGAAACATAGAAAGTGACGGCAGATAGGAGCCACATGGCCCATCCAGTCTGCCCAGTTGTTTATTTAAAACTATACTGACTTTAGACCCTATTTACCCTAAATTTAGTTTGAGATTTAGGATATCCTTATATTTATCCCAAGCATGTTTAAACTGTGTTACCCTCAACCACCTCAGATGGGAGGCTATTCCACTTATCTATCACCCTCTCGGTGAAGTAATTTCTCCGCACATTTCCTCTGAATCTATCACCCTCCAGTTTATATCCATGCCCTCATGTTCTATTACACCTCTTCCTTTGAAAAATGGTACCCTCCTCTAGCCGGTCACAACCCTTGCTATCTTTGAGAGCTGCTATCATATCCCCCCTCTCCCTTCTCTGCTCCAAGCTATACACGTTTAGCTCCTTTCTTGGTATGTTTTGTGACACAGGCCATGGACCATTTTAGTTGCTCTTCTTTGCACAGTCTCTAATGTATTTATGTATTTCTGGAGATATAGCCTCCAGAACTGAAATATAGCCTCCTGAACACTAGATATTAGGTGAGGTCGTACCAACGATCTATAAAGGGGCATCACTCACTACTTCTTCCTGCTACTAATTCTTCTCCCTATGCAACCAAGCATCTGACTTGCCTTTCTCATTGCTTTGTTACATTTCTTGGCTACTGTAAGTCACATGAAATAACGGGCCTGATTCAGAATTACGCCCACCGGTGTAGCTACGGCGGGCGTATGCGTAAGACCATCACTTTTGCCGTTCTGCGCATGCACCAAGCAGATGTTGCCCGGCGTAATGAGTGAAAATTTTAGTCCTGGATTATGTTTCCGTAACTGCAGTGTAGTTACGGATGAAGAGGCGGGAAGCACAGTAACTACGCTGCAGTTAGAGAAGGTAGGCAGGGGGAGGCAGTTAAATTAGGTTGGAGGGGCAGGGTTATAGACATTACGCTCTGGTCCAGGCGTAAGTGCACTCCGTTACGCCGGCTGAAGTTAGGGTAACCTTCAGCTGGCGTAACTGAGTGTAATTACGCTGGAATGGGGGAGTGCATAAGATCTATGGTTGCCGGAACTACGAAGAGCGGCACAGCGTAGCTCTGGATCTGCCCAATGACTCCTAGATCCTTTTCTGCCTCAGTAGATTCTAATGTAATGCCATTAATGATATATTGAGCTTTTGGGTTTTTGTGCCCCAAGTGCATGATTTAGCATTTTTGGGTATTAAGCTGCAGTTGCCACACATTTGACCATTCCTCCAGTCTACCTAGATCATCCCTCATTTTCTGTAACCCACCTGGCATGTCTTCCCTGTTACATATCTTTGTGTCATCGCGTGTCTACCCTGTTACATATCTTTGTGTCATCTGCAAAAAGGCATATTTTCCCCTCAATACCACAGGCAATATCACCTATAAAGATATTAAATAGCACTGGTCCAAGTACATAACCCTGGGATACTCCACTGGTACTCCACTACATTACTATCCCCAGAATGGATTCCATTTACTACAATCCTCTGTTGTCTATCCTGTAATCAAGATCATATACATGCAACTATCTTGAAGTCTAATGCCAAAGTTTCCAGCTTATTTAACAGTTTGCGATGTGGCACAGTGTTAAAAGCCTTACTAAAATCTAGATAAGCTATGTCTACAGCTCCCCCTTTATCTAATACTTTACTGACCCAGGGGCAGATCCAGAACTACGTATTTCTGCGAATTTACGCGTGGCGGAGACGTAAATTCGCAGAAACGTACGCACTGCGCATGCGCACAAGGGAATATACGCATATTGACGTAGCGTATTTCTGAACGTAAGAGAAATTCACATATGGTTAACGTAAATACTTACGTGTGGGCGTGCCAATTTTACGTGTGTCGACAATACGTGAGATTTACGTGAAGTAGGCGGGGGGTGGTATTTTAAGTGTACAGTATGGGCGTGCTAAGCTGCGTACGTTCGCGTAGTCAGTACGTCCGTTAGCGGACGTATGCGGGTACGTTTGAAAAAGTTAAGGTAGGGTTTGGGTAGCGTATTTTCACAAAATACGTCCGTGCAAGGGGTGTGCCGAGGGGAGCGTAGGGAATTTACGCACACGAAAATACGCTACGCGAATACACGTACGGCAAACGTTGTTCTGGATCTACCCCCCAGTCAAAAAATTCAATAAGATTTGTTTGGCATGATCTTCCTCCAGTGAATCCATCCATCCAAGATACTGTACAATTTGTTCCTTTAACAGTGTTTCCATCAATTTTCCTACCGCTGATGTTAGACTCACTGGTTGGTAGTTTGATGCTGCTTCCCTAATTCTACTTTTATGCAGAGGGACGACATTTTCTATTTTCTCTGAAATCACCCCAGTTATTAGTGACTGATTGCATAATTCAGTTAACGGTTTTGCCAGCACCCCTCTAAGCTCTTTTAGTATCCTAGGATGTATCCCATCTGGTCCCACTGATTTGTCCACTTTCAGCTTTGAAAGTTCTTTTAATACCTGCTCCTCGGTGAAAGTGGTAGTAATTGCCCCCATTGTATGAATAGCCTTCCCATTTAATAGTGGTCCCTTCCCCTCTTTTTCTTTTGTGAATATAACATTTCCTAATATGTCATAGGAAAGTAATAGGAAATAGGTAAGTGAGATCTAGAATCTGTGTCAATGCAAACAGCAACAATCTATCTATTTAGGATTGTTACAGATATACAGATATTTGGGTGCAAGCTGCAACAGACCAATGTGGACTTGTAAAGAAGCAGACAAATAAATACAAGACAGAGGAGGACTTAAACTCCACTCGGCTTGAATGAACAAGGGCACTTCTATCGAAAGCCATCAATTCTTTTCCAGAAAGATTGCTTCATTACAGCAATAGATTTACTCAATGCACAGCTTTGAGGTCACAATGTTGTATTGGCCACTAAATAAACTTATATCAGTTCTACCCAAAGCAAAGGTAGATAGCAGATTATAAAACCAGGAACAAGATTTAGAAAAAGGATTATATCCTGAATAGAGGAGTGTGTGTGCCTCAGACAAGCAGAAGCTTTGTGAAGACCCAGCTATATCTGTGGGTGTTATGCCAGAATTGGCATAATACCTGCACCAGTTTTAATTCTCCTAAGGCTAAGGATATAACTTTGAGTGTTTATTCCCTGTGGTAAGTGCACACAGCAATAAGGTAGTTTCCTTCAATTCCCTTCATAACTCCCATGTGAAGAAGATAAAACAGAGTTCTGGTGGTAGTGATTCTACTATATTTACTTTATAGTCACTGGTTTGCAAAGGTTTCAGAGATGTTCTGGCATCCAATATCCAAGACTCTCTTTTCTAAAGGGTCTAAGGGGCAGAGTTACCAAAAACCTCTACTTTAGAGAAAAGTGAACATGTTAGAGAAATCTACCCCTAGACACTGAATGGAGGAGACTTGAGGTCAACAAAATGTTCAGTGAGGTAATACAAGTCATTAAATGTATTTGTTAATAAATATGACTATTCACTGCTGTGTTTCTTATATCAGGGCTTAAAAAGTACAACAGGTGTCAGCATTAAATATCTTATTGCATAGAAGGTGTACAGGAATTAATTTCACAATGTCATCAGGTCTCGGAGAAACATTGCGTTAGCCTCTGGTGACAGAACTATTCAAACCCTTACAATTATGCTTATTACTCCTCTTCCTTATAATAATCTGATGGTCAGGGTGCAGAAAGACGTTACATGCATTGGAGCACCAGCACAGTATGGGGAATAAAACCATAGTATTGGTTTCTTGCATCTGTTAATTGTTCACCGTCAGGTCTGGGTCATTGTGACCACACTTCATAGACCCCATCTTTTCTCTTTGGGAGTTGCAGGGTGATTCATTGTTCAATTGTACTACATCTCACCTTGCTTCTGGCCATGATAAAGTCCTTCCAAGAACCTGTTGATGAACACAATTGCTCCTAACTTTCCAGGAATGTTGTCATGTGATATAGATTCATTTACTTTGAACATAAGTACGTATTTTTCCATGCATACAAATAGCGTGGCAGCTATTTGCAGTATTATCTGGACAGGGATACAGTTTGATCTATGGTTAATGAACAAAGAGAACAAACAGTTAGTGCGTGTGAAATTTCGGTGTATAAAAAAAAATATTGAAGTATTGTGTTCCAGTGCGTAGTCTTTATTTATAGTTTCTGCCTGTATGTGTTTCTTCACAGGAGATAAATGTTCTACAGTGGGAGATTGAGTTTGACCAGGTGAGACTTAAAAACCTGGAGGAGACCTGGAGGGAGAAGTATGAACGGTATGATATTTGTAATGTACTTTTATTGTGACCATTGCATGCACACGCTGATCCACCTTTCAGGTACTGTGTTCCATTACACATGATCATAATTCCAATCTGCTTTATTTTACCTCCCCAGGTTTGATGTGCTTACAGTAGTAGGCTGAGAATGAATTACAGCAAATATGACCGTGATATTGTACCAGATTAACACTTGTGTATAATCCATAGGTGCGGATAGGATACACATGTATCTGCACCTACTTCTTGGGTCCATTCCCTCACTCCCGTTTTTAGGTGCTTAATGGCACTTACGAGTGCCATAGGCAACCTTAACTAACCGTGTGTATATTCCCTCTAAAGTAGGGAATGATCATCCCTCCCTCCCAGCCTAATCTACATCCCTCCCCCACCCACTTTACCTAACTTACCACAAAGGCTGCCGTGGCACTGCCTCCTCTTACCTTAAAAACTAGGTGCGTCTTTAAAGACCACACATAGTTAATCTATGTGCCCAAGGGCCTGGTAGATTGTGTAGTCATGATGACCACGCAGGCCCAGAACAAAAAACAGGAAAATACGCACCTAAGAAACCTCTGCTTCTAAGGTGTAAATAAGGGCCATTGTGTATAGCTAGATATATATGGGTAGAGAGAGACACACACACTGTCCAAGAATGGACGACACTCCAGTTTTCTTTAAAAGGATTCCATTTAAATTAAATAAATAAAAATAGCTAATTTAATAAGCCTCTGTGTGCCACCAATATCGAATGCACAGACATGGAATTGCAGGGTCTGCATATGTACATAGAGAGGTTGTAAATTCCAGCGATAATGGAAAGTTAACGGAGCCCCTCAGTCAGAAGTTTCACCGCTCTCTAGCGGGGATGAGTTGTAAAGTGTTCCATTAGGGCAGTCCCTGAGGTTCTCCAGGTGCTGTGAAACTACGAGTGCCGGCAGGCTTTGTCAGGTATGGACTATGGCCATGCAGTCAAAGCATGCTGTGACTCATAGTTTCACAACACTTGGAGAGCCTCAGGTTGGCCGGGCCGGCATTAGATTATCACAGATTCTTGCATTATGTGAAAAGTGCGCTGAAGATAAGTAAAACTGGAAAGCCTGGATCCAGCCCAGTGTCTCTAAGGAGGCATGGAAAACGAAATCTTAGCTGAAGAAGATTCATTAAAGATTTTGGGCCGTATTCAGAGATCCGTCGCGCGATCAGGCCGCAAATATACAAACGGACGGAGCAGGTTACACCTACCAAAAAATCCTGTCACTCCCCTTGCTTTCTCCGGGCGGACGGAAAGTTAGACCTGCATTAACTTGTCCTAACAAACTGCACTCACTTCCGACCTTATGTGTCTTAGTTGCGGATATTTACGGCCCTAAATCTGTAAGCGCACCCACTTTCCCTCATTTAAATGCCTCCCCCACCCATTTCTATGCTAATCCTTAGTTGCGTATATTTCCGCAGCACTTAGGGTCAGAGTTTTCTCCGCCCGATTCACAAGTCTGTCCCTTAGGCATTTCCGACCTTATCTTCAACGTAGATGGCACATCACTATTACTACGCATGCGCAGTTGATGCAAAATCAATCCGATCCTAAAAATACGCACGGAACTTTCGTTAGAAACTGATCTCTGAATACGACCCTTTAGGTGGTTATTAGGTAGATAACCCAAGCTGAAGAATGGCTTGTCCTTGCAGATCATTTTTTCTTTCTATATCTTATTAGTGATGATTCCGCTCAGAACACAACTAAATATATAAAGATAAAGATTTATGCTGTAAAGAAAACAATATATTGTGGAATTACTATATTTTGCTTTGTGGAGACAGATTCACAACTCCATAATTGAGCCACGTACGTCCTTAATTTCCCGATACTAGCTACTACACATGCGTAGTAACTATTTTACACATTCTATGTATCGTTTCGTTACGTAGATTGCCTATGTGTGATCTAATGAAATGATACGTAGCTTGCGTAAAATAGTTACTTGTTGTGCATCCAGCCCAGTGTGTTATAGGTATTGTTGTGTTTCTAAAAGGGTTATTTAGTGAGAGCCTGTAATATATTTGTGCTCGGTTAAACTATAATCTATCTCCTACTTGTTGTGCATCCAGCCCAGTGTGTTATAGGTATTGTTGTGTTTCTAAAAGGGTTATGTAGTGAGAGCCTGTAATATATTTGTGCTCGGTTAAACTATAATCCATCTCCTCCCCGTAGAGTAACTAAGCTTGCATACACTGGCACTAAATACACCCAACTTCTTGGATGTCAGATTTAGATCAGGTTTAGGCAGAGTAAATAGATTGTGTTTACATGACATATGAAAATAGCAAATGAACAGAATGTTTTTGGTGTGCCTGTGCTGAATGCAGGTTTAGGTTTGGGGTTTGCCTTATTACTACCAGTATTTACCAATATTTGATGTAAGTAATAAAATATAAACCTGCACTTTTTTCTGTACCAATTCCAGAGTTTAATTGCAAGAATGGGGACAAAACTGTGACCCTTAGAGGCCATATTAAGAGCCACATATTGTGTGCGACCTGGGTTTGTCTGCAGTCCTTTCTGTCAGCACTTCCTTAAGCCCAGGGTAGATGTAAAAAAATTGGTCCGCACTGGCAGAAAGCACAGCTGCTGGGTCTGGTATAAAATGTCACAGGTCAAAATGTCGACAGTTGAGTATTAGGTTAGTATTTGTTTATAACCTCCGCTTCAGGCCATCATACTAATAAATATACGCCTTGGTTTTTTAATAATACACACTTCTTTAGTTTTAATCATGACCTGTGTCCTGATATGATGTGTATGGGAATAGAATGAGAGACAAAGCAGTTGCAAACAGAGCATTGTGTTGCAATATAGTATCCAGTGGTTTTGACTTTGTACTTTCTTTTCTTTATTCAGCACACAGTGTGAAAATACGGCATTAAAGGAAAGCCTAGAGCTACGGACACACGAAGTAAAGACACTCAAGTCTGAAAATGCAAGTAAGACATGCAATTATATTTCAACTGGCTAAGTCTCCTTCACTTCGTGGGGGAACCCAGAATATCACCCTGGCACCTTTTTGAGGTTAATGATTACCCCACAAAAATGATTGACTACAGGGGTACTATATATATATATATATTATTGCCATAGTGCTTCATATGTAAGAGCTCTTTCTCATATGCTCAGCCGTCTTGCTCCCCTTCAATCTATACTCAATGCTGCTGCCAGGTTCATCTTCCTTTCACACTGCTCTACCTTGCCCTCTCCTTTAGTGTCATACCTCTCTTTTAAACTCCTTACCCTCACCTTTATGGCCTCATCCTCATCCACTGCTCCCTACCTCTCTTCCCTCCTCTTCATGCACACCTCTTCCCGTACTGCTAACCCGCGCTGTCTGACCTTCCTACTGATCACCACATCTCACGCCCATGTCCAGGCCTTATCCCGTGATGCACTGTAATGACCTCCCTTCTTCAGTCAGACTCTACCCCACATTGCAGGTCTTCAAGCACCAGGCTAACCTACCCCTCCTCCACTTAACATCCTCACTGTATCCTACATCTATCCCTTCTTCTCCCTCTCCTCCGCTCACACCAGCAGTCCACTTCCTTCCCCCCTCATGTCTTCTGTAAGTCATCCCTCCCACTTAGTGTGTTAGCTCACGTTGAACAGGACCCTACAGCCTACTGTTGTTCCTTTCTCTAACACTCACTCTGTACCCTCTTGTCCCCCTGTGCTACCCTCTTACCCCATCCCCACCTGGTGGCTCCCTCTCACTACGCTCTATCCCATCCTCCCTGATCTGTCAAGCTTGACACCTTGCGTTTTGCCTTGCTGTCTGTGCTTACTTCACTTCATTGTATTTTTTATTGTATTTTTGTGATATTTTTATATTTATATTGTATTTTATTATGTACTATGCTGTCCATCCCTGCCCTGCATGTCTGTACTGTATTTTGTACAGACACCTTATGGCACCTTATAAATAAACAATAAAAATAATATACTGCATACTCCACGGCCAGGACACGAGATTGCGATTGTAATGATACCTGACGTATATTGTGCTTTGATGGCTTTCTGCAGCATAGTACAAGCAATGTAAAGGGAATGGCCTTGGAGTATTCGTTTTACTTAATGAGAGTAAGCCATCGTTTTTTTTTTCATATGACATCTGCCATGTTTTTGTACCGGATGGAGACTGATACTTACGGGTTAATAAAGTGAAAGAGATGCAGAGCTGTCTTAGTAACATTTATAATAAAATAAAAAGGAAGAAAGTAGTTTATGATTTAAATGTTTTGTCTATGTTCCATTATTTCTTTTTGAAAATGATACTCTGTAAGTGTGCTATAGCGGTAAAACACATTTTTCAAACCGTCACCATGTATATGTTGCTTCCCAAATTCCTGACTTTATTAGAGCTCTTTCTGCCTTTGAATGCTGGATTCATGTACCCTTTCTCCACTTTGTGTCTAGTTATAACTCACCAGTGTCAAGAACTACTTGCAATGCTGGATGTGAAGCAGCAGAAAATGTTCCAGGACAATTTGTCTCTTGATAAAAACGGTCTAGCAGAAGTAACAGCACTTGAAGTAAGTGTTTTTTATATTAACCCTGACAATTTACATAACCTATGTGTATAAGTCCACTGAGAGTGCATAGTTATGGGTCTGATTGCTTGCCTCTCATGAGAAGAGTCTTGACTGTGGCATTAGTAATGAAAAAAGTAAAAATAAATAAATGAATATTATAGAAAATACTTATAGTGCCAATTATGTGCATAAGAAGTAAAGTGCTGTTGACTAATGTGCTTGACAAGGAGAAAGGATACAATTGACCAACAATGCCTAATGCACTGAAAGTGAAAGTAAATTGATGGGGAGATAAGAATAATAAACCCTGGCTATTGTAAGTATACTTATATAACCATACCTCACAACTGACCTGATTCACAGGCTGCAAAAGAGGCAGGGCTTATTGGGAAAAGGCGGCGTTAAAACCAATTATGCCCATATACTTAATGTTTTAATTACCTCTTTTTTTTTATATATATGACATTTCCATGTTTTTGTACAGAATAGAGGCTGATTATTAAGGACTATTAAAGTGAAACAGATTATGCAGAGGTGCCTTAGTAACATTTATAACAATGATTTAAGGTGTTGAGCAAACATTAAGGTTTGGAAGTCTATGCAAAGGTCTATTTTTTTGCCTTCTGTTTAGCTCTGTATTTTCTAGAAGTCTTCCATTGTAACTTTTTTTTAAAAAGTTGAATGTTCTGCAGTTCTGCATTACGGTTGTGGTGTTCATGCAGGTTGGACAACATAATGGTTAAACACTTATGTGAACAGTAATTAACTGCCCTGAACATAATGTTCCACACGAAGAATTCACTTAACTCTGCGGTAATGTTTTTTTTTGTTTGTTTGTTTTTTTAAGCTTGCCGTCCTTGGTGCATGTATGTGTTCTGGAGGAGAACCGTGCTCATGTGCCAAGGTGTCAGCCGCCACTCGCAAACAGCTGCTGCAGTTGAGGCAAGAGGTAAATTGTCATTCCCTCACAAAACCAAAAATTAAACATATTGATTCAAAGGGACCTGACACATGTAATGCAAAATAATAAATTCAAACAGGGCATGATTTCACTTTTTTACTTGTTTGTTGTATGGTCTGACTTTATAGTTTGAAGTGGAAAAAAAGAGTAAAGAAGAAGCCTATGTGATGGCCGACGCATTTCGCATTGCTTTTGAGCAGCAGTTGAAGCGAAAGAATCACGATACTTTACCAATAAGCAACATAGAGAAGCTCTGCAAGAAAAGCAGCAAACAAATTAAGACATGGAAGCGACTTAGAGACGATGGTAATACCTGAATTTGTAACCATTGTTAATTTTTCTTGGACGATACAGAAAAACTTTTTCCCATTTCATGCTTGCAATCTTGAGTTTGATTTTATCCATTGTTGTACATTTTTTACATTAAACCCCTTTCCCATCACCGCCAAATACCTGGGTTTTTGGTGGTGATGTGAAAGGTCCCATTTTCCTGGGACTGGGGGTCTAATGACCCGGCATTCAGAGCCAGGGAAAAAAATAAAGGTTTTTTCCTGGTCTTACACAGGAATGGTGTCCGTGTAAAAGGTCCCGTGTTGTCGTCTCTCTGATTGGAGAGTTTTGTTTACTATTTCTATGGCAATAGTAAACAAATCTCCTAGCAGGAAGCTGCGTGCAGGAAAAAGAGAAAGCGATGTTTTAGGAGTACTTGAATGTCTCCTTTCTGGTCCTTGTTTTATAAAAGTCCCGTGTATTATGTTCAAATGGTTGAGTCTCCTTCATTTTTTTCCAGCCAATAAAAGCTTCTCTTTAGGCTGATTTTTTTTATTTGACAAGGCAATTCGCCCAGCAAAAACCCGGGTTGAAAATTCTGTGTTTTTCAAGGGTGGTGATGTGAAAGCGGTATCAGACGTTTTAAAAGAAATAAATAATTTTTTGTTACTACTGCCCGTAGTCACACCTAAAAAGCTTCTGCTTCTTAGGTGTTTTTTTTAAATAAATGACCTACTATGCATGTGTAGTAGGTCATTTACACAATCTATTTACCAGTTAGTTTGGTTAGAAAGAGGCGGCTTAATGTCCCCTCGGGGAGTGTTTAGGTAGAAGTAGGAGGGGGGAGGGATTTAATTGGCCAGGGAGGGAGGGGGGAGGCGGGGGGGTTAAGAAGGAAACTATGCACGGTTAGATAAGGTAGCCCTCTGGCACTCGTAAGTGCCATAATGTACCTAAAAACGGGGGGCCGGTTAGGGGCAGGATGGGTAAGTTAGGTGCGGGTCTGTCCGCACTTAATTCACTCTTAGGTGTGAATACGCCCCTATGTCTCAGGTACTGCTAAAACCCTTGTGGACAATCCCTGATGTTTATTAAGCAGATCCACCAGGTGGCAGCTGATTGCCGGCGGAGTTAACAGAGTCCAGTGCCCATGTTTAGGACTTCTCTATCTCTACTGCTTGAGCTGACAACTCTTCCTCCTTCAGCTGCTGCATTGTGGGACCAGTGTTTAATTGAGTCTTTGAGTCTTTAAAACCGCATATACGCAATCTACATAATCTACATAACAAAACGATACGTAGATGATGTAAAATAGTTACTATGCATGCGTAGTAGCTATTATTGGTAAATTGCCGACATGTGTAATACGTCAGCGGTTGTGAATCTGGGCCTCCATGCTGAACTGCAGGGGGAGGCAAATCACATTAATCACAATAGCCTCCACCTACTTTTTGTTGTCTAATTATCACTTTGTCTTTGATAACTCAGTGGCTATAATTTTTTTATCCACTACTTTTTAAACATTGTAAAGATCTCTGCTCTGTTCTACAAATCTGTTTAATATTTTTTGGTCTGTGGGTCTTAAAAATATATATATTAACATTTAGAATATTTTTCCCTAAAGGACATTTTTCATCAAGCAATAAAAACAAAACTCTGGGTCAGAAGTTAAAGGGCATGTTACTATCATCAGTTGACAGTGCACATTTAGATGCGGTGGATGACCCACTAGAGATTCTAGGAGTATTAATTGATATGGTAAGTAGCTACTGATTACTGATTCTGTGCTTCACACTTTACAGGACTGGTGTCTGTCGCTCTAATGTAGATTTACATCCTTGTGCCCAGCATTTAAACATAAAATGGGACCGGATTCAGACCCCCGCACATTTTCCTTACGTGCGGGGGTCTGTACATCTGCGAGAGAGAGGGGATTGTACACGCCCTGTTGCTCCCCTCTCTCGTGCGGGCTTTATGGCAGCTTATGCTGCATTATATCTATCGCCTGCATTATCTCTATTGTGCAGAGCAGCGGTCCATATGACCGCTGATCCGCAGCAGTATGGGAGCGCCCTCCCACACTGTACACTTTGCAGTGTTTATACGTTAGGGTTACTATAGTAACCCTAGCATAACATCGGGAGGGCATCCTCTAGTGAAGTCAGGCCACTTATGCACCTTGTGTAAGTGACCTGACATTATTAGGTCAGAATCCGGTCCATGGTGATATATCATTAGTAGGGACCAGGATTATTAATTCCACCAAACCCCAACAAACTAGGGCAAAACAAACAACAAACAACTAGCAAAATATAGAACCCAAGCGTTATCTATGATTGCTAAAGATACTGGTCCGGATTTACAGTTACGTGATTTTCGTCTTGCGTACGTTGATTTAAGAATACGCATGCGTAGTAGCTTATTTGCGCTAGCTATGTACCATTTATGTACATAGATTGTGTAAGACCGCGCTTACGCAATCTACGTACAGAAATGGTACGTAGATAGCGTAAATAGGCTAAAGCCCATAAAACAACGTACGTAAGACGAAAACTACGTAACTGTGAATCCGGACCATTGATCCCCCAGTGTGCAGCATACCTCTACCCCTTCTCCCACTTTAGGCTACAAGGATTCCACTCGGTAAAGCTACAGTAGCACTGAGTGGGGTGGATTGTATACTAGAAAGTCAGATTGTGTTATGGCGCAGTCCGCTTTCACCTGTAGACAAGCATGTGACTATTTGCTACCCTATTCTGTTCATATTAGCTGCCTGACAGCGGATTGAAGAAATTTAACACATCGGTTAATGAAGCTATTATACAAGTACATTGACGTTTTTTCGATCTAGTTTTTCCTTCTAATGTGGATGTGAAGCGCGTTTCTGTTGTGTATATGAATGTGGGTTTCTTCTAAAAAGTGCACGTTATTTGTTTTTAACCTATGTAACAAAATATACCCTACATAATGTCCTATTTTTTGTAGTGACTATAATGGAATTCATTGTAGTCTGCATTTAAATGAATAAATTAGATTTTATTGCTTGATGTTTAGCACAGTCCAACAGCTTAAGTAGTGAGAACAGGATTGTATCAGGGAGTAAGAGATTCAATCTTGCTATGCCATAGATATAGGTTTGTGAGAAAGGGAATCTTTTACAGGAGCAGCATTACTATATAATGGGGTTATCATTTCCCCTTTAAATAGCAAAAACATATTTTTGGGTGGGTATTCACACATTAAAAAGTGTTTTTTCCAAAAAGCTAAAGGCATCTGTTTGCTAATGTTTGTTTTAATTGGCTTTACAGCTCAATGATAAAGAAGAGGCTTTGGCACATCAAAGAAAGGTGAGCTACATGCTTGCCCGAACTATAGAAGACAAGGTAGAATCCACAAAGACACAAGAAGGAAGTGATTCTGAGTCTCCTCAGAATCCTGGAGACAAGCACAACCGCTCCAAAACCCAACAAACTGTTCCTTGCCTCTGTCTATCAGATAATCCGTTAGAGAGGGGCATAAGCCCACAGGAAGAGCCCATTCAGCCTATCAAAAGCGCTTTTTCTTTACTGCTAAATGAAGCCCATCTTCAAGAAAATGGTGAAAGGACAGCATCAAACCATGCAGCACATTCAGAGGATGCAGAAGAGACGCAAACATAATATTTATTAAACTGTATTGTGTGTTTTATAGTGATTGTTAATATATCTAAATTTATCATATTCATTTTTACATTTTTATTGTTACGTAATGAAACCATGTGCACCATTTATTTGTACAGTTCGGGACCTTTTTATGTCTCAAAATTCTATAAAATTTGACGTTTTTCATAGTCTCACTGTATTTATTAAATATTCCTACAATAATTACATCCAGAGTTCTCAACCATTGTTACATGTACCGTCTTTCCCCGAAAATAAGACGGTCTTATATTTTTTTTTTTCTTCAAAAACAAAAAGGTACTAGGGCTTATTTATTTATTTAGTTTATTTATTTATTTATCCCCTCTTGTATTTAGGTTAGTAGTGAAGCACACTGAAGGTTTGTGTATTTATCCCCTCTTGTATTTAGGTTAGCAGTGAAACACACTGTGTGTTTTTTTTTGGTGTAGGGGAGATGAAGCTTGGTGGAGGGTCTGTGATTGAGTTAGACAGCTGAAGCTGGGGTTCAGCGCCAGCTAGACACATAACATGGCACATACATAAAACTCACCTTTACTGTGCACACTGTAGTTCACTTGCTCAGAGCCTGGTGCACGAAGCACCACCGGTCCGGCCAAAGTATTTGTCAGCAGTATACCACAGCTGTGGAGGCAGGGCTCACTCACCGACGGATCCGAGAGGGAGGCTCGCAGTAACAGTGGGCCAGGCGCGCAGACGCTCACAGGCCGGGAAGCCTCGTTGCTCAGCGGAGTCAGACTGCACGTGACTAGGGCTTATTTTCGTGGTAGGGCTTATATTTCAGGAAATATGAAAACTGAAAGTAGGGATTATTTTATGACTAGGTTTTATTTTCGGGGAAACAGGGTAACACTTGTGGGACACAGGACTGTATGGAGTTTGTTTTATAACCAAATCTAAGATGGTTCCCAGCTCTCCATTGCACTCCCCCTGACATGGCATAGCAAATGTAATAAAACAAGTTGTGGGCAGAACTAAGTAAACAACAAAACTTAAAGCTCATTTCAAACATATGTAAAACAAAAAAAAAAATAGGGATTGGAGAGTATGATATCTAAAAGATACTGGAACGGATCAAGACACCCGCACGCTTTCTGTACATGCGGGGTCTGTCTGTCCGACAGAGAGGGGAGTGCACACCCCTTGTCACTCCCCTCTCGTGCGTGACTTATGGCAGCTTACGCTGCCATAAGCCTGTCTTAAGCCCTTTCCCTCACTTCACAATTACCATGCTTCCCCCTGCCCACTTTAGTGGGCAGAGGGGAAGCACAGCCGATTTGCTCTTACTATCGTAACCCTAGTTTAACATCTGGAGGACACATGCACCCTCCAGTCAAATCAGACAACTTACGCACCTTATGTAGACGAGACTATTAAATTATTTGCTCAGCTGCATGAGGATACCACATCCCAAATACCCTTTTTTACAGATACCTAGAGCTTAGACGTGTGCCTGTGCTCCTAAATTCCAATGGGCCTTGTGACTACTGCCTCCTCGCCTGTTAAAATCTTACTCAGCGACTAAGGGGCTGATCTCTGCTTTATACTCTGCCTTACATTCCTCACAATAAGGAATTGACAGGACTGAGAGCAAAATGGGAGAGAGATATAGGTGACATGGAAGATTAGGACTAGGAAAATGTAGTGGTCTCAACAAAACATACAACCTCGTCTACACGTTTTCAAAAAAATACTTCTATATTCTCCACAGAGTGTACTTAATACCTCAACAACTGTGCTGCCTAGGCAGGTACTCAAATGAGGGTCGCTCGAGGTGTGAAGCCCATCCAGGGACCTTTTGGAATTTATTATGCTTATGTCCCTTAGTGAACAAATTTTGGATTGATGTTTGGAAAATCTCCATTAGTACACTTGAGATTTCACTCCCTATAAACCAGTGGTCGAAGTGAAAATGTATAATTGGCGGTATGAAAATATGACAATAGTAGAAATGAATGGAGATTTATAGCTTTTCTATTAAATCAGTGGGAGAAGTGACGGTATGACATACCCCCATATACCCCATCACTTCGAGCCCTGATATAAACACTTAGGGCCAGATTTACTAAGCTGCGGGAAAGGAAAAGTGGAGATGTTGCCCATGGCAACCAATGAGATCTTAGCTGACCTCCTAGTATGTAATAGGAAAGTGAGAGCTAAAATGTGATTGGTTGTCATGGGCAACATCTCCACTTTTCCTTTCCTGCAGCTTAGTAAATCTGGCCTTAAGACTTGTCTTTTCGGTCCCTCACTGGATGACAATACTAATAAAACCACACAAATACCTTTTCTCTCTTTTCTTCATAGATCAAGTCATCATAGCCCGTAAGTGGTTGGTCCAGAACCCCCCTAGAAATAGAACTTGGGTTACTGGTTAATGAATCACTGGCTCATGAGAGATAGTTTACAGTGCTAGGAATGAACCTCAAAAATTCCACAAGGCGTGGAACCCCTGGACGGACTGCATCTATTATACAGACATCACATCTTTTGTTCCACAGCTCAACGCGGCACTTGCAAATGACTCATAACACAGTTGCTAGTGTTAAACCAACTGTTAGCTCTGAATACATGGTTCTAACCTAGGCAATGTATTCTTAACTGCGCAGAATATTACTAAATATGTTCAACAATGTAACCTTGATTTGTGCTTTCATGTTTTTTGACAAACACTGCTAGTCAATACCTTGTTAGATACGATATTTTGAATATTTCTGTTTCTTTTCTGTTATTTTTATGTGTTGTGAGGTTTTAAAAAACTATTTTTTTTTTTTAATTCGAAAAACTTTAAATAAAAAAAATACCCAATTTAAAAAACAAACTGGTGGCTATAACCTTTTCAAGGAAGAGTTCAGCTTTCTCTTTAAAAAAAAGTAACATGCTGTGAATAGTTTAGTTATACCAACCAAAGACATACTAGGGCTGATTGAGAAAAAAAGGAAAAACAGGTGCAAAATTATACCATGGCATGGTACCAAGGAGAACTGCCGGGGCAGGAATATGTGCAAACAGAATTAGAATGAAGAGGTGATCTTTCATAGTTCAACTCTAATTTACATTTTAAACTGAAAATTGTTAAATATTTGTGTGCAGGTAATTTCTAGGCAAAAAACCTCACTTGTATCTGTTCTTACTGTTACTCTCAAAGGGTCTGATCCAGAATTAAGGGTAAATTCTGTACGTTAGCCTCTGCATGGTGAGTCGGACCGCCTTGCGTGCAGATTCTCACAAAGAAACTGTCATGATAAAAAAAGTTATATATATTTGTTGTGCAAGTCTGGTGCATACCAACTCTCCCTGAATGCTTGGAAGACTCCCACAATTTGAGAATCACTCAATAATTCTAGGAAAACATGCAAATCTAAATTGGGCCACGTCCTTAATAATGCTATGGGTCACAGTGCTGTGATTTAATGTTGGTGGGGCTTAATGCTCTGACACAAATCACATAATCAAGACCTTGTTTTCTGTCTGTTCTTTCTTCCCTCTGGGAATTCCCAGAATGAGGAAATAAAAAGTTGACAAGTATGGTCTGCTGTGGTATACTGTATATAAAAATATGGGAGAATTAAATATAGTAGTATTACAGAAAAATAATGGAGAAAATACCACAGGAATGGACCAATGCATTGCTCCCCTTCAATCCCGTTACTTTAATAGCTTTGTTTTTCAATGACATTAAAAGTTAAACACTGCCAGGAAATAAATCTGAAAAATGAATATGGCATTATTATTATCATTGATACAGCTGCTAATGTATCACTATGTTCCTAGTTAGATATGTTACTCTTCTGTGAAGATTAATGTCAAATGTAAACCCATATTCCATATTCCCTCCCACCAACATGACCCATTCCATGAGGTACAAAATACTCTGCTCCTGAGCTTCCAACTGCCAGTTACTATTAGGCAGGCGCAGATCCAGAGTTTGGGAGTAGGTGCAAGTGTAAGTCTCAGCTAAACCATTTTGCACAGTAAGGGTGCTAATTAATTTTATTTCATTTGCATGAGGAAAAGATTCTGCTTATGTTCGTTGAACTTAGTTGAGCTACAACACTTCACCTCTCATTTATAATTCCACTTTCACAATGGAAATGTGCCCCCCCTTGCAGTTCAGCATGGTACTGATCAGGTCTACACGTGAACCTATAACAAAATGTCAAAATACAGCTCTCAATCACCACTATGGATATAGCCTATAACTGTGTGTTACAAAAACTGGCTCCCTCTGTAAGTATACACATCATTTTAGATCAGTTAAAACAGGGCCACAATATCCACATCATCATCTACACGGCATAACGTATCATAAAGGTACCTGTACAGTACGCTGACTTAGGTAGAAAAATACCTATTGTAGTACAGGCTGTACTACAGTAGGTATTTTTCTACCTAAGTCAGCGCCCACAACAAAGATGGCCGCCTCGGCCGCAACGCGAGATTGGGAAGCGGGCAGCCAGGCCGGATAAACGATCACCGAGTAGGCAGAAATAAATGCATCTGCCGCGGGTCACATGATCCGAACATACTTCCCACCATGCGTGGGACTCTGCGACGTCACTCGCTCACGTGATTTGAGGAGTGAGAAGTGACGTCAGAGGTGAAAGGAATCTGAAGGGAAAAGCGCAGATAGAGGGACAGAAAACAGGATGAGTTCGGGCTGACACAGAGGTGAGAGGGGTAGAACCTTTGCCACCACCCCCCAGGATGAGGAGACTGCAGAACAGCAGTGCACACAGCTTCTGTAGATTGGCCGCTGTATTCATCCTTTTTGTGCAGTAAACATTGAGTCTGGGATTAAATACTGAGTAATTTTATTATTATAATGGTAAATAATGACAGGGACACGCCTGTGCTTACTGTCCACTTACTTATAAACAGGGTAACCTATAGGGCAGCTTCTAGGATGGTTATTGTTTATCATTACTGTCTACATCATTGTTGCAATGTAAATATTGCTATTACTCCTATTTAAAACGCTAATAGGAAAGTGAGTATTTTGTCTATTCCTGTATTGTACCACTGGACACTGGAATGTGCAAATATATATATATATATATATATATATATATATATATATATATA
>WWET01000320.1:84115-131122 GCA_011038615.1 Limnodynastes dumerilii
CCATGGGCATGCTGATGCTTGTAGTTCTACAAGCATCAGCATGCCCTGTTGGGGCACAACATAGTTAACCTCTCATAGGCGCGGATTTTTATCGTTAAAAAAACGGCGGATTTTTAACGCTAGAAAAGAATTGAATAAGAAAAGAAAATAACGCCGGTAATTTTTTTTTTAAAAGGCGTTAAAAATACGCCGGCGAAGGCTTTTTTAACAATTGAATCGGGCCCTCAGACTTCTGATCCCTGACTCCCTCCATTAACTTTTATGGTTTGTAGTCTATTAAAATGGGGACGGCTTGGAAGTGTGCGCTTGTCGCAGTCATGCTGTAACGTTTATATGGCTTCCTTCTCTGCTTTCCTTCTCCACTTTACGTTCCCTTCCGACTCCCTGTCAGATTTAGCCTTCGGATGTCTGGATAGTGCAGAGGTGTTAGTTTTCCAGCCCTAGTGATTAGCAAACCGCCCACTTTTCTGGAAGCTTGGAGCCTGATTGCAGTAATTTAGTGTAAGTTCATGCACTGCATGCATATCACACAGTTTATGCATTGAAGATCCATACATCCTATATGGCTTCCTTCAATCTTTTGATGACATTGTTTAGTAATTTATAATAGACATTAATAGCCTTTTTGTGTCTGGGGCTGGTCATGTACTTCATGGTGTGATGTCACCTTCCTTTCGTTATATTCAGCTGCCTTCAGCCAGTTCAGCTCCTCTTCTTTGTGATTCAGTTTATCATTTCTTTTTCCATGTATTAATACATGCAGCAGCTTTAACCAGCTCTGTTCATGCTTGGAATAAATGTAAATGTTTGGTAGCTCTTAATGTGACAGCGCCAGTAGCTCTTCTTCCCTAGCAGAACAATGGTGATGACACAGGCCGGCATCAGGCAATGGTTTGTATTCTCCAGGCAGTATTATACAGTTGTACATCAAGATATCTCTGACTGTTTAGCACTTTTAGCTGATAGTCAGTGGGAACAAATGTTTTAAGGTAAATGTCCAATTTCAAGGTGGAAACCAGAAATATAACATCTATTGCCCATCTATTAAGTTCATTGGCAATACAAAGAGAAAGTGTAGAAGCGAGGTGTGTAGATTAGTGCTCTAATAAACCCCTCAAATGACAATCTGTTATGTGAGGGGATGGTGCTACTGTCCAGGGGTGTAGCAACTGCAGGTTAGGGGCAGAGGGAGCAATTGGTAGTTAATAATAATGGACGGGATCCAGAACTACGTCCGTCTTCCATAGACGGACGTAGTTCAATAAACCGTAGCTACTGCGCATGCGTAGTAGCTATTGTACATAATCTGCGTATCGTTTCGATACGTAGATTGCGTATATGCGGTCTAAAAGAAGACGGACGTAGTTCTGGATCTGGTCCAATAATAATAATAATGTAAACTTTTTTTTATAGTAAAATAAACAAACTGGTTGGCCAACCCCAGGAACACTGACACAAACCAACATAGGACTGGGAGTCTTTGTATATATAAAGTCACTATTACAACTGTCATAAAACGCAAATGCAAGAAAAAGGGGCTACAGACTGTATAATAGTCATTGGTCTTTTGACCGACCCCCCCCCATGAACATTTTAATTCCTACGCCATTTCTGCTGTCTATGGGAAATGTTGCATTTCTAATGTCTAAAATGAAATGAATTGAAATGTCTAAGGAACGCACTTACACAATCTATGTAAGTAAATAAGCTACTACGCATGTACGTAAGACGAAAACTACGCAACTGAATCCAAACCTAAAATATTGTGTTCATGGTGATTAAGGAATTCAGAAGCCATATGACCGTCTGTTTTATGTGTCAATAAATGTATAGTGAATAACTGAAACCCCAAACAAAGAAGCATCCAACAATACCATAATAAGTATCCAGGAATGAAGAAGTATAACATATAGACTTCCCTAGATCTTTAAAACAAGCCACTGTTCCTGTGGAGGTTCTTGTCCACCTCACTGCTAAATATAGATATTTAAAAATAATATTACAATCCTTAACTGAATCAAATGATTGATCCGTGTGTGGGAATAAACCACAACACCGTCCCACATTTCAACATTTATCTTTCTCAGTCATAGTGGAAGCTTCTATGTCTGTTTTTGCAATCTGTTATAGATGTATCAGTGGATCACAATAACCCTATATTTTGGCTTTTTATTGTTCCCTTTTTTTAACAGGAAAATCTGTAGGTAATTTGGACAATATTACATTTACGGAAAGCTTTTTGGGAAGCAAGGACCATGGCGGGTTCCTGTTTTTTGCACCTACCTTTCAGGATCTCAGTGGGCTGCCTGTACCGAATAGTCCTTTCTTGTTTGGGGTTATCATTCAGAAAATGGAGGTTCCTTGGGCAAAAGTTTTTCCAATTCGTTTAATGTTACGGCTGGGAGTGGAATATAATGGTAAGTCCTGCTACTTTTGTGTATAAAACATTTTTAGACTGTAAAAAAATAAAGAATGTCCTGCAAACATTGTAATGCAAAACATTGACCTCTAAGAGTTTGCTACAAATGGCCGCTTTATCTTTGTAGAGCATTTTCTAGGGTATAGGCCAGTGTTGGCTAACCTGTGGCATACCAGTTGCTGTGAAACTACAATTCCCAGCATGCTTTGTCAGGTATCTGCTATGCTTTTGCAGTTAAGGCATGCTGGGACTCTTATTTTCACAACACCTGGAGTGCCACAAGTTAGCCAACACTGGTATAGACATTGGAAATGTGAGAGGTATAAGTACTTCATTTTACATGTAAATAGATAGGAAAGTTTTCTCTATTGATTTGTTTAAATTTAAAGCTGGGTACACACTACACGTATTACAAGTGTTTGAAACAATTATGCAGACACTAATCAGATATTATTTCAAAGTACATTGCATAGTTTGATTGGATTTTTAAAACATCCTAATATTACAGATAACAATGAGCTGGATCCAGACTTAAGTGCTTGAACTTAGTTACTCCTGGGCTAAACCATGTTGATTGCAGTGGAGTCACATTTCATCTGTTGCAAACCGTATTAGAGTTGAGAGGTGATGATTCCTATCCCAAATCTAAATAACAGTGTGATAGTAAAGCTGGTCAGTATCTGTGTGCAGTAAGCAATTCAAAGATATATCTCTGTATGTAAAGAATACAATTAACTTGACTCCCCCTGAAATCAACATGGTTTAGCCCAGGAGTAACTAAGTTCAAGCACTTAAGTCTGGATCCAGCTCATTGTTATCTGTAATATTAGGATGTTTTAAAAATTCAATCAAACTATGCAATGTACTTTGAAATAATATCTGATTAGTGTCTGCATAATTGTTTCAAACACTTGTAATACGTGTAGTGTGTACCCAGCTTTAAATTTAAACAAATCAATAGAGAAAACTTTCCTATCTATTTACATGTAAAATGAAGTACTTATACCTCTCACATTTCCAATGTCTTTCCCGACCCTCTATATAATGATTCTGCATCTACTTCCTGGTCTTCCTGGGCACACATGTTCATGCATTATTTTTGAGCGGAGGTTTATGGGAGATGAAAATCACAGATCTTGCTGGTAAATCGTGTGTGTGTGTGTGTGTGTCTGTGTGTCTGTGTGTGTGTGTGTATGCATAAATCGTCATGCTTATTGGGACATGAAATCATTGGTAATATTGTTTCATATAGTGTGTATCCATCTTGGGACTTAACCTTTTCTCTCTGTATGTTCTATGATCTTGTATAGTGTGTTCATGTATAGAATGATCAGCATTCACAATGAGGTCATTGTGACAACAATATAACAGTCTAGTGTGTCAGCGTGCCGTACTTATTTCTAGACTCTGCTGAAACTTGTAGTTCCACCCCAGATGTGCAGCCAGTCTAGGTCTAGGCAGAAGCTGTAGTATTGATTTACTGTCTCCTTTTTTTCAAGTGTATCCTACTCCTTTAACAAGTCACAGATGCCGTAAATCTGTATTTGGCGAGATTGGACATACAATCATTAACTTATTAACAGTGAGTAACTGATATCTAGTTTATTTCTTTTTTGTCCTTGTAATCCACATTGATGGATTGGTGGATGTTGATGTATCTCTGCCATCGTGTAAGTGAACTGTTTAGTATCCTCACACAAACTGCTTATTATGTTTTGTTTGTAGGACCTTAGAAATTACCAGTATACCATTCCACATGTTGATGGTTTGGTAATTCATATGGAAATGGGCAAAATCTATGTTAAGATCCCATCAAACCGACATAATGAGGTGAGTGAAAATATTACAAATATAAAGCTGGAAGCTGGTTCACAATATGTTTCACCTTTTTTTTTTTTTTTTTTTTTTCCCCTTGGTTCCAAATCTTTTCCCTTTTTTTTATTCTTGGTTCACAATACTTTCACCTTTTTTTTATTCTTGGTTCACAATACTTTCACCTTTTTTTTATTCTTGGTTCACAATACTTTCACCTTTTTTTTATTCTTGGTTCACAATACTTTCACCTTTTTTTTATTCTTGGTTCACAATACTTTCACCTTTTTTTTTATTTGTTCTTGGTTCACAATACTTTCACCTTTTTTTTTATTTGTTCTTGGTTCACAATACTTTCACCTTTTTTTATTTTTATTTGTTCTTGGTTCACAATACTTTCACCTTATTTTAAAATACATAAGTTGTTCTGAACACACTACAATCAAAGAACAAAAAAGTCAGTTTAGGAAAGCCTTTACTTATTCATACATAAAGGACACTTTCACCCATACCAAAATAAAGTACAAAGGAACACCATGAGTTCTGGTTGGTACATATTGGGCCGGGTTTAGCAGACCTACGTTGCCTTTATTTTACAACACGTAGCGTATTTACGCTTTTGTGATTACTATGCACTCCTCTAAGCACTCCCCTTGGTCGTACATGTTTTTGCCATTTTTACGCTTTGCAAACCCTACCTTAACTTTTCCAAGCGTAATTCCCCCTTCGTCCGTAGTTATGCGCGCATGCGCAGGACATGCAAAACAGTGTTTTTACGACTATTTACGCTAGCGGTCGTAGCTCTGAATCAGGCCCATTGTCTCTATCTGATCTGAAGCCTCTAGTATGTGACTGGTTATATGTATATTAAACTTGAAAATGTTCTTTCCTAATAAAAAATCATGACGTATTTACTAATGATTGTTGGTTATTACTAATATTATATATATATTTATTACATAAAGTACAAAGCTCCTTATTTACTTCCCAGAGGTGTAGAATCCAAAATTTGGGTAGTGGTCTGGTTAGATTATTAAGTTCCCCTTTCTCCCCTCTATAGAGAAGGACGGGGGCATCTTCCTAGAATGTTATCTCTCTGCCCAGTTGTTTGTGTTACAGCAGATTCTAAAATTCTTGTCCGATGCATAGTAGTCAATTGTAATACAATTACAAGGAACAAAAGAGAGGCCCGGCGCTCCAAACAAACATTATATAACACTGTGTCAGCACATACATAAAAGGGAGGTTTAGTTCACAATATAGCTATATTGGGTTAAGCTCACCTGCCCTCCATCATGGCACCTCCTGTGGGTGGGTCCCTATCCGTGTGCTATATGTGTACTCAGGAGGTCTGTATTGTAAAACAACAATTACACTTTTTTGTTATGTGATAATAAAATTTGTTTTGTGTTGTAGATTCTTAAAGTAATTCATTCTTGCAATGAACACGTTATAAGCATTGGTGCTAGCTTCAGCTCACAGGCTGACTCTCATCTGGTCTGTGTACAAAACAGTGATGGAATTTACCAGACACAGGCCAACAGCGCTGCTGGGCAGCCTAGACAAGGTTAGAGCCGCTTTCCTTTTTCATATTGCCAGCAAACCTGAGCTACAGGTTGGTCTGGTATAAATAAGCAATATCTACTGTGTGCAGGCTTAGAGATATAGATTTTAATTGTCCATTATCTATAACTGAGTTATAGCAAATTTACCTAAATCAGCCTTTCACTCATAAGTTTATGCAAAATGCAGGTCAGATTTTTTTTATTATGTTTGAATTGGTTAAAGCTGAGACTGTTCAGCATGTGATCTACTGACTGGTGACAGGTGTTGTCAGATGTCTTCTGATCAGAATTTCTATGGCAACACAGAAGTAATTCTTAAATTGATTACAAAGTTGTTCACAAAAAGATAATATTTTATAAATACATAAATTTAAGTTATAAGCAAAATATCTGTATTTTTTAAAGAACATTTTTGGTAAGTTTTTGGGACTACTGCCATCTGTACTAAATGCTTCACATAGCATCTCCCTGGATCAGAGGTGTCCTCTCCCAGAGGAGTACACAGAAATGAGTACTCCAAGATATACCATGATGTAATGAGTGAGCTACCAGTGTGGCTGCAGTGTTGCATTGTTAAAATCACAATAGGAGGATCGTTTGCCTAGATACCAGGATGTATATCTAAAGCTATGATGTGCTTAGTGGCCAATGGTAAATTACCACTATAACACTCCCAGGTGTCAAAGAATCATTTTACTTTTTTTCCACCATTTTTCTTTGAAAAGATATAAGGGGGAGTGTTGGGAGAAATCCACAACTGAAGACTGGATTTGAGTTCGGCTTTGCTTATGGCCACGAGTAGTTTTTTTTTTTTACCTCCTTTGAAAACTTGTTGGCATTCTGGAAGTAGCCTCAGTATTGTCTACTGGGGTCCAAAGGGGACATGATTCCCCAGTGTTATCAATGAGCGGTTCTGTACAGCCAACCAAAAAGGCCCTTAAACAATGGGCAATCACAGTTGTAAAATATAATTTGAAAGAACAAGAAAACATAAATATATTTCTTTTCTCTTCTTTTTGTTTTATTGGTTGACATTGTGTTTGTTATTTTTAATTTATTTATTTATTTATTTTTCCTAGTCACCGGAGCAAGTTTTTTAGTCTTCAATGGTGCCCTAAAAACTTCATCTGGATTTCATGCCAAGTCTAGCATAGTAGAAGGTATGTGCGCATATTTTTAAGATGTGCTTGCAATGGCTTTGTTACTGCACTATTTTCATGTAATTTAATATTCTTTTTATTATTATGGTAACTCCCCACCTCTTGTGATTTATGAGAAAAGTAAATATAACATATAGTGGGGGTGGGGATTTATTTATTTGTGTGATTCTTTCTAAACTGTAGTTTGTTTGTTTTTTCAACCACTTTTGCCTGGTTTGTAATGTGTCCTTATATTTTATCAGATGGGATAATGGTACAGATAACACAAGAGATAATGGAAGCCTTACGGCAAGCTCTGAGGGACAAAAAGGACTTTAGGATATCATGTGGAAAAATAGATTCTGGAGACTTGACTGAAGAAGTAACTATTTGTTGGGTAGAGCCAAAGGACCAGGAAAATAAAGGGTAATTGCAAAACAACATTTAAGATTATTGACCCTGTTTTATTGTACGTAACAATTTGAGACACACTTGTTACACAGATACTTGCTGGACCTAAATTAAATCTGGGACAATGCAAGCTATCACAGGCCGCAAAACACTATGGGCTGGATCCACGCTTGGAATCTCATTGAACTTCTGCATGTTTCCATCAGATTGCAGTGTTTCCCACTGTGCATGCATGCAAATCTGAATGTATTCCAATCAATCCACAGGGGCTGGATTAAATTTACAAGTGGGTGTTTCCTCTTAGACCATACACAGCAGTACCACCCTTAAGGCCTTTGAACCTGGGCCCCTGCCCTATCTTCTGGGAAGCCCCACTGCCTGTGAAAACCCTGCCAGCTTCATGTACAGGGCCCACCTGCTAGCATACCATGGCTCTTTGTATGATACTGCTGGCGAATAGTAGCAAAACGTCAGCTGGACCCGCTCTCCGTACTCACTGATAGCAGCTCAGGCTGACCTCCGCCAGAACTGCTCCCGGAAGTGTCATACACAGAGCCGTGGCACGCTAATCAAATACTGTAGTAGAATGGTCGCGGTTGTGTATCTGATGATGAAGCTAACGGGTAGTAGAAGCAGCAGGTGTAAGGCAGTTGCGGATGGCACTCCTCTATGTGCTGTCTGAGAGACAATGGCTCCGACTCCTGAGTCTTTTTTCACTGTAACTCTGAGGAATGACCGCATTAAGCTGCACAATTGCAGAATGATGACTGACCTATGCGTTCACAGGATGGAGAAAGGGGGCCTTGCTTTTGCCCTGAGCCCCTAAACTAGTAAGTGTGTTACTGCTTTACTGTTTTGGCAATTCTCTAATGTGTTTGTACATTCAATAGTTCTAATTTACGTGTGTTTGAGTCTGGAGCGTTAGGAAGGCCCTGGCTGTCAGAAATGGAAATGGTAACGATGCAAACACATATGTAGGTAACACATATATCGTTCTATAACTGGTAATAGACCGGTCAAATATTATAGTTGGCTGTGTGAATGTGCAAGTTTTAAAAGCAATGTTGGTAGATGCCCCATTTTAAGACAGATCTACCCTAAACATAATTGGGTAGATCCAGAACTACATCCGTCTTCCATATACGGACATAATTCAATGAACAATAGCTACTGCGCATGCGTATTAGCTTTTGTACATAATCTGCGTATCGTTTCGAGTGCGTATATGCTAAAAGACCGCATATACGCAATCTACGTATCGAAACGATACGCAGATTACATACAATAGCTACTACGCACGCGCAGTAGCTATTCATTGAATTACGTCTGTCTATGGAAGACGGACGTAGTTCTGGATCCGGCCCAATACCTCTAATGTTATTGACTATTGTATCAATTCCCTGGACATCAGTAGCATCTTTTTATATTGATATCTTCTGAATAATGGTTTCTTTATCTATAGTGCTTTGTACCTGGAATAATACAATTGTGTTTTTTATCCTTATCAAGCAGATGCCATTTTTCCCCATAAAACTATTTTATAGAGTACAACAGATCTCCATCTGCTAAGGATATTAGTCACCTATGTATCCTGTCCCATGTATTTACTGTTCAATTGAATTTTTCATTCTAGGATCATAAGTCCTATTGATGGGCAGTTAATGGAAGGGATTCCAAGTGAAAGGATTTGTCAGGAGACAGATTTTGAAGCACATGATAAGACTGTGAAGTGCACAGAGGTGAGTGTCTGATTTCCCATTATTTTGCAGGTTTCATGCTGGAAACATATCCAAATATATTATCGTTCAATTTATAGTGGATCATTAAATCAAATACCTTTGTGCTCCATAATATATTAGGCATAAATGTATACTTCACTAGCACTACATTTCATTATACCAAGTGTCAGGTGCGACCTGTCTGTAAAGTGGTTATTTGTCATTTATATACATGACAGGTAGAGGGTTCTATGATAGAAGCTTTCATTTTTTTTCATCGTGTATAGAAGAGAGGTGAGAACCATTAGACCCATGTACTGAAACTGGAGGGGGAGCAGGTTTTAGAGAAGATGAAACATTACTTCAAGTGTATGGCATACGGGGGAGTAACTTCCCATAATTCCAGTAGAAGATAATACAGTAAACATAGTAAGCAAGTCTTAAAAAAGAGAAGGATCAAATATGGCCCAAGCTCATCATGGATTTAAACAAATGAAAAATGAGAAGAGTAAATAAAACAAGTGGTTTTTTTTTGTTTTTGTTTTTCTCCCATAAAAGTTTTGTTGTGATAGAACCACCACTGGGTTGGAAAATCTGTAATGGGTTCCTGGGGTTGTAGATGGCAGAATTGGGCAGGCTCCATCCACCAGCCCGGGCCATCAAGATACAGAGCAGTGATGCTATGACTTGCATGGTGTTCCCTCACATTCATGATACACTGATTGAACAGCATCCACCAGACCGAGCCTGGGTCATCAAGCAAACTAGGAAATGGGGAAAGGGGCAAACTGTAGAAACGGCCAGTAAGGGGGATTTATTTTTTATTTTTTTTAAATTTAGTTTATTGGTTTTCATAAACAGAAAAACAAAGTTACAGACAAACAACAAAAGACATCCAACCTGCCCTTACACAACAATCCTAAGGTATCTGTATATTATATTATCCAAGAAATGATTGCATTCTTCAGATTACATGTCTAAATATTCACAGACAGTTATTATTCACAGGTATGACAGGCAAACAGTTGGGAAAAATATCCACATTGTAATATTAATCACAGTTTGGGAAGCGTTGCAGTTAATGAAGTAAGATAGTTTTGCAGTTCTAGATAGTGTGTTGATATGCAGTTAAAGTGTATCTAACCTATACCTGGTACAATCACATGCTCAGAGTCCCTACCTAAATACCAACTGATCCTCGTGTCTCTTCTAAACAAATTGCAAATGGGGACTCACACCAAGGTGATTATCATATTATGAAAAGTAGGGAGAGTTTTCACTTGGTATACATGAATTTTTCATGATTCACGGTGCTATTCACTAAACCCACCCATCTATTGAAACGAAGGGGACTCTGTAGCTAGCCATATTCTAGCTATTGAGACTAAGCTAAACTATTCGGGGACTGCTTTAAAATGTTTATTTTTTAGTTTAAATGATTTATATTTTATGTTTGTGTGCTGTGAATTTCTGCTAATAAGGAAAATAATACCCGCACTAATGGGATTTGCCTTATATCTGGACAGCTGTGTGCTTATTTTGTATGCTTTTAAAGGAGAATGCCTTGATTTTCCTGAGCGATGGCAACGCAATTACCCGATCTTGCAATGCTGTGTACGCAAATACACACGTGTGTCGAAGGCAGTGGTAGCCATTTTTGAATACTGTTACTGTGTGACCTAGAAACTGTGTCATTACTAAGAAATATTATACATTAATCGTCTGTTTTGTGAGAAAAGCTGGCCATACACTGGGTCAATCACCGGTCTTAGCAGGGGGTGTCCTGATAAACGGGATGGTTTCCCCGCTAATAAATGTGTTGTTGTCACACCTCTCCTGCTGGGACTGATAATTCTAGCAAAAGAGGGGAGGTACTTAAAGAATAAGCAGCCATTCAGGAAGCTGATTGTCTCCTTTAAATTATCTAGCTCCCAGTTTAAATAAAACCTGCTAAAAGATCAAATAATGGTACCAGTATAGTGCATTTATCTGGCATTTTAAAAATTGATCTTGTCCACTAACTACAGCGATTATTTGCCTGATCATCCGGCAATTGGAAGATCGGCCTGATAATCGCTCCAGTGTATGGCCAGCTAAAGTATTAAGTCACATGCTCTGTCATCCTGGATACAGAGCAGTGATGCTATGATTTGCATAGTGTTCCCTCAGATGCATGATACACTGATTGCATTAATAATGAGATAATAAGTTTACAGCCATTTCCACCCGTTGTTGCTATGTCAGGGTTTTGGCAGCTACACATGGAACTATGGTTGCAAAGAGCACGGCTATTTTTTCAGGTAAAGGAATAAAGTGGTATGCAAGAGGATAACACAGGAGACCTTTGATGCTGTTATGCAAATATTTCCGAATTTAAACTAGAACCAGAAAAAGCTTTGAATGCAGCTATTCAGCAATTTGAGTCTCAAGGAGTTAACTTGACAAACGTTGTTAAGGCTGTTCGGACACAAAGTGAGGGAAATGAGGATGCAACAAGCCATGGTATCCTACAGACATTGGAGTCCTCATCTGCGAATAATGTCTCTGAGCTTCTTATAAAGTTTGGTGATCAGTGCAAACGGGTTAGCTCATAGCTACTTTGCAGGGTAGAAGTCTGCCTACTCTGTGGTTCTTGATACCTGGAAGCTATTGGAGGTAGACAGAGAGGGCCTGCTCAATGCCCTTTATGCTATGTCCTCTTTAACTGATGGGCAGCCTGATTTGCTGGAGGGTGTTGGACGGAAGTTTTTAATTTGCGCTTTGCAGAAATATTCAAGTGATGCTGAAGTGACCTTGCTGGCAAAGGCAGCTTTGCAGGACCTTGGTTGTAAAATAGAACTAAGAGCTGTGGACTGGCCATAAATGCAGTTTGGTGCACTAAGTTACTACACTAACTTATCTTCATGATTAAAAGAGAATGCGGGAGGTAACTTATATGGTAATTTATTACACAGTGATGCAGTATGGTCCATGCTTTCCAATTCATATTTATTTTAATATATTGTATAATGCCTTTATTGCAGTGGGCACTCTGCATGCATCTCATGCTGTCAGTATTGTTTTACTACTCTACCTGGGAAAATGACATTGTCTTACTGGATTCACTTTTCAAAGTGTCTTATGTTGCCCTTTTCTGTTTTGTCTGTTTCTCATTATTAACTATTGATTACATTTAATAATATATAAACCAAACTGAATACAGCAACTAACATAAAAGGAAAAGAGAAATATATAGTAAATAGAACTAATATCGCTATTCTGTTTCTGATCAGGTGAATGAAAATTATTAACTTTCTGGAAGTGTGTCAGTAATAAGTGATTAAAATAGTCAAATCTGTATTTTAATTCAAGATTTATACATTTCAAAACCTTGTACAGTAGATAGTAATATGTGGTAAAGTATCATGAAGAAGGATTTTTAAACTATTGACATATTTGTAAAAAAAGGATTTTTAATGACATATTTGTAAAAAAAAAAAAAAAAAAAGCTATGTATTAAATATTAAATGCTTTTGTGCAAAGCTTCAAAGAAAAAAAAAAATTCTAAGCTAAGATAATAAGTTTACTTTTGCATATTTTAGGTGTTTTATCTTCTTCGAGATCGGGAACCAGTCAGTGCTGTGGCTCATCTTCAGTTTGCCAAAGAACTGGCTACAGCATGTGGAGCAGCCTTATGTCCGCATGTAAAAACACTGAAGAACAGCGGAATGAATAAGATAGGACTGCGAGTGTCTATGGACATTGACATGGTAACTGTTGCTTGTTAACAATTGGTCATTACTTTCTCTTTCTTGCTGTATGATTTGATGAAAAGCTAGTATTACACCGTTCCCTCTTTATACTCCTTGCTTTGATCACAGGGCTGAAGTAGCATCTCACAGAGGGCAGTAAGTAAGGACATACACATGATTAATCACTAAACACGTCTATGGGTAACTGTCCTCCTACTATAGACAGCAAGCAGCCTGATCACTTAATGACACATCTGACCAAATACACCTACTACAAGAAATAGAAAGTAATAGTTTTAGTAAAAGTTGCAAGTGAATTTCTACAAATCAGTCTTTACAGACAAGAGGTGAGCAAGTTCTAGTTACTTGGGTGTTTCTCTACAATATTTTTAAGGCAGTTGGCAGTAAGTTACACAATATAAATAAGTGTCCCCTAATTTATTGTAATGCTTATGTTTTAGTTTGGACGTATCTTTGAACAGTTGTGCTTAAAGTAAGGCAGCAATTTCTGTAGAGGCTTACTTGTAGATTCATATTTAGAAGTCATGATGTAAGCATGTATTTCTAAGCTACAATTATATTTTGATAACTTAATTTATTTGTTGGCTGCAATCCTACAACACACGGCTCACAAATTATCATCATGTCATGTGACGCAGACAAGGGAGCAGGGGGAGGAGTTTACAATACACAGACCTCAGACATGTGGCTGTGATTGCAAAAGGAGTTGCTTTATAGGAGCCTGAAGTTTAAAAATGGTAAATAAGAAGAGTTTTCTTTTGGCAATATTAGTCTTTTACTAGAAAATAAAGAGCAAGAGCTTTATTTGATCACTTTTCAATCATGCGTGGTACAGGTTCTGTGCTATATTCCTTTTCTTTTGTGTCTTCTTACACACAAGATGCTGGCATGGGGTTTCATCAGCATATATTAGTTACAGTATTTGTTTTTTTTCTGTCTAATCCTATTCTTAGGTTGAGTATCGAGCAGGATCTGGAGGACAGCTTTTACCACAACAGTACTTGAATGATCTAGACTGCGCCCTGATTCCAGTCATTCACAACAGGACGTCTGACACCAGTATTTTACCTCTGGTGATGGAACTGATCTTCTATTTAATAGAGAGCTTGAGTTAGTGGGAACCTCTATTTATCAATATGCCTGCAAATGCTTATAGCCAGAGCGAATGCTTTATATGCAAACCATTTCCCATTTGTTTAAAAGGCAAATATTGACATTGGCATGTTATGCCCACAGAAATAAGCAATGCAAGCTTTTCTGGGAACTTTTTTTTTTCTTTCCTGGCATGCATTGTTTGCTAAACTGGTGAAAGCCTTTGATCCAGCACTGGTCTCCTATTGGCTTTCTACACTGCTTAAGTGAGACATAGTGGTGTAGCTTCTAGGAAGTATGGAAAATATGGGTCACAAACTATTGAAGGTTTAACATATATTATTGGAAGGAGTCCTATGCCTTTAGGTGGATTAATCAGAATTCCACAATGAACTGATCTTTGAGCCACTGTCAGGAGAGGAAGGACTGAATCTATAAGATGTAAGAATAAAAAAAGCATAATGTAACAAATGGACGTAGTATATTTCTGGATGCTCTTGCTCTACTATACTAGCAGGCAATGTGCAGTGGTGTAATGACCATTATTTCAGCACTGATTTTAAAGACGCTAAGGTCCTGTTGATAATTTAAGGGACCGTTTTTTGGGGTTTTTTTTTCCAGGAGAGGGTATGTGATGTGCTGGTAGTCTTAGATTTTGATCATTTACTAGATTAGCTACAAAGCGCTCCCATGTATATTTGTGCTACGTGTAAAAGAAGCCGGTGGGTATGCATTGTTCTCAGTAAGAATATAAATTGATCTCTATCCACCCCTTGCATTAATATATACATATATATTCATTTTTTTTTTCTGGAGCAAATTACTTCTCTACTTGTTCACAGTCACAATCAAGCCCTAAATTAGCACTTTTGTTGTTTTTACTTTGTGCAAATACTTTGGTTTATTTTTAAGGTAAAGCATGTAGAATGGTATAAGACACTAGGACATATTGGCTGTCATGAAGCAGGAAATATGTCTCATAGGGGCGTTTGTAATAGAGGTGAGACTGGTCTCAAAGCGCTGTTTCCCTTCTCTGTGGGGAAATATTTACCATTGCGTTTACTGTCCGATGTAAGTAATGTCCTGTATGAAGACTGTAATGTGTGGTTCACATGCAGTGCTCTATCATATGCTGTGACTAGTGCAGGAGGCATACCATTGTGGTACTGCTTAATGCTTCACTGGTGCAATATATTAGTATGTAATATTTTCTTTACACCTTAATATAAATACAGCTTTGGCCCTTTTCCAGGTCTGGTGCTGAATCCATTATTTGCAGCAGATGTGTGACTGGCAGGTCTTCTCAATGTGTGTGTTGTTTTTCACAGATAATTAGCAGATTATTAATATAAAAAGCTACATGTGTGTTGTATATACAGCTGAAATCCTACTTTAATTCACAGCCCAATTTGATGAACTTTATGTACATAAGCTCTGGTAAACTATTCATCGTGTGTGTGTGTTTTATGGATTTAACCAGGGGTTTGTTTGGTTTGTTTTTTCTTCTTTTAATCTGTATCCTATCATTTTTTCTTCTTTTAATCTGTATCCTATCATTTTTTCTTCTTTTAATCTGTATCCTATTATTTTTTTCTTCTTTTAATCTGTATCCTATATGTCAGAGTTTATAAACCGCCTCTGCAGAACTAAAGAATTTTAATAACTTTATATTCAGAATAGCTATATTTAGATACAATGTTAAAGTAAAGAATAGACAAATTACGTTACTTTGTATATTTATAATTATACAAGCAATAATTTAGAAAAAGCACACATATTTTTATATTGCATTAAATTTCATTGCTTGGTGTGTAGTTCAATCTATGGTTTGTATAATAAAAACTTGAATATGCAAAGAGCTTGTAGGATCTTTTGAAGGGGATTTGAAATGTAAGGGGTTTACCATCCATTGAATGGGGTTTTTCATCCATGGAATACCTATATTTACATATTTATAGAAACCCTCCCAGGTTCAGAAGTGTGTTTTTATGGGTTCCATAAGTAGAGGCACGTCAATCTACCTATAGACCTTGCTCCATCTGTGTACTTCTTAGAACAGGACCCTGTGATGTTAGGAACGGTCATGCATGGAGGTAATGTGGGCCCAGCAACCACCCCCTGCACCAATGTCCTTTCCTGTATCTTTACTACATGCAATAAATTCATTGTAAAATCTTCTTTTCACTAAGATCAACATCTTGTTTGTTGGATACCTCCTAATCCTCTTATGTTTTGTAACAACAACAAGTGCAGTGAAAATTAAGATTGTGTACCTGCTATAAAAAATTGTGGAAAAACTAGAAGTAGTATGAACGTTGTGGTGGTATGATTAGAATTATGGCAAGGTATGAAATCCATTTTAAACCTTTCCTTTGTAGAGCTTTTAGTAAAATGGCTGCCATATGCACACCATAAATAAAGAACTTTAATAAAACAGTAATGAAAATATATAGAAGCCTGTCCAACAAAACGCATGGTAACTATTTTTGTGTAGCAGAGGGCAAGCTGTGTAGTTTTGTACGGATTAGACCAGTCCAGTCTTACTCTACAGTGTCCATCATGCAGTGGAGTGAGCAATTTTGTGGACTGAACCAATATTCAGAACTGTACAAACTATCAATTAATAACAAACCAAGATTACCTAAATGTCATTCTAACAGACTCAGAGACTGTTGGTGGTATTTGCAAATGTTACTACTGTCGCCTTTGTCTAAAACAAAAACTTTTTATTTGGTTTTATTTATAAACCAAAAATAAAATTTGATAAAGAATATGGTGTAAACCAGTGTTTCCCAGCTCTGGTCCTTGGGGCCACTAACAGTGCATGTTTTCCAGGTCTCCTTGTTGGAGCACAGGTGTGTTCATTACTGACTGACACATTTTAAACGTTCCATAGGTGCTGCTCATTATATCACTTGTTCTGTGCGGAGGCCTGGTAAATATGGACTGTTAGTGGTCCCTGAGGATCAGGGTTGGGAAACACTGGTGTAAATTCAAGTATGTCACATGTTTTAAATCCAGTATTTAAACAATTAAGGTCTATTATGTAATTGTGGATAAAACGCTAAACTCAAAACTTACAAACATGGTCTATGGAGAGTAATTTCCATGTTCTCTTGAGACATGAGCGATGTCAGGTATATGGGTAGTGTAGTCTTAAGACTCCTTAAAACTCTTTAAAATCTGTATCCATACCTGTTAACTTGATTTTCAGCACCTGCCATCATTAGATTCCTCTGGTCTCATTAGACTAACATTCTATATCTGCATGAAGAACTTTTACATGTCAGATAACCTACCTATTCCATTGAAGTTCTTTGTATGGTCTGTAGCAAGATACAGGAAGTCACCTCATTGTACTTCCTGGGCAGCCATACCATTGACCATGGGGCTATACATGTTAATGGGCCTATAAATTGTATGACGGGAGGTAGTAGACTTGAATGCTTTTGGTGTGGATATGACTGTGTACAACTGTGAATATCTGTATGACTATTACAGATAACAGAAACGGTTTCTGTGCCCTGCATAAATAAATGCACTGGGTCTTTGTTTGCCTGATTTTGCTGTATATCGGGACTTGACGAATTCGTGGAGAATTTAGGCACCAGAACAAAAACTTGGGTGCCAGACTTTTTGATTAAAGAAAATCATATATTCTATACATCTATGGAAGTCTCCTTGGACTTGCTTTTTTCTCCTCTCCTGGCTGCCGATGATGTCAAGGAGCAACCCCTGCAGTTTATCTACAGCTACTCACCTGCTAAAACTACTGGGTCAGTCAGTATTGTGCTTCTGGGGAGAAGGAGGCAGAGGGGTGACCTCTCCAGTTACCACGGGAATAAACCAGCAGTTGCTTCTTCACAACAGTCTGATTACCTGGTTCCAATTTCTAGTAGCTAGGGGCCTAGCGACCAGTATTTATTGAGCCCTATTTTATATGGTCACAAAACTACTTCTATGTAATTGTCAGGTGTACATTATCCCATGTCTATTGAAAACTTGTTAATTAACAGCTCCCCATTTTATTTAGATTGGAAACCATGGGCATAGTAAACGGAATTTGACTACCCAAAAAAATGCTACATGTACCAAAGATGCCCTATTACTAATTATTACATTAGAAGCACTGCTAAACATTAGCTTAATTCATTTAAACTTTCTAATTAGTTCAGAATGTTTGTTTTTCTGTATTTTATACTGCTGTATGAAGATGTTTATATGGTATTTCATAAGTAATTTATTTGTATTTGGTCATTGTCTGCATTTACGTTTTCTTTACCTGATTTTGATTTTGTAATTTTATATTTACAATAGCAGAGTACACATTTACCCTAACAATGGCAGAAATTTGATTCATGTTGCATATCAGGGATATATTCCATCTTCTAGCTCAGGTTTTACATAACTTACACTCCTTTTGTGTGAGTTTTGCTAGCATTGCAAAGATACAAAACCATCCTGGAGTGCTGATCATTCTTTCTCATGCAAAGCTGCAGGCGTATTGTGAAGCGTGCAGTGCCCCAATAAGAGAACCTGCCCTATTCCAGCTCCTTAATCACATTCCTGTCCCTTTCCTTTCACAAAATATTTTATGCAAACTTTATGTATTTTGGTACATCTGCTGCATTATCATAAATATGTATTCTTTAGACACGAATTAATTGCATTGTAATGAAGATAAAACTTTTGAATAAAACACTTTCCTGAAGTTTAGTCTGTGGTCCTGGATGTTGTTAAAATAAGTTTCACTCTTTATAGCTTATCCCTATTCTGTTTTCTTCTGAATGAAAAACGTAAGCCTAGATTGGCTGACACTGACTCATGTCCTGTTAGTGTCCGAATCCATATGAACGCACTGAAGTGAAATGCTCTTTATTCATGTAATATACAATATTAGCTATTAAATGGAATATTACAAAGACATCCTCTGTATGTGATTATGCCCCGCACTTTGCATAAGAGAGGAAAGATTGTTCTATTAAATATTTTTCCTGTAGTCTGTCTTTTGATTTATCGATCATTTGTGAAGTGGAAATGAGTGTACAATAAATTCATTTGTATTTAATAAAGTTATTCAAACTGATAATTGCTTCTGTTACTTTTGTTTTAGCTCCTGTGTTTAATATTCTGTCACTAATAACTAATGTTCCCTAAGAAACAGAAAAGCCGGGAGAGCTGGCAAATCTCCCACAGAGTGCTTTAGGCCATGATTTCATGCGTAGGGACCCCGGCCCCGCCCCCATCCCTAACTAAGAAATAAAGGGCATTGACAGTCGGGGTGTGGCTTCTGATGCGATTTGCATAAATTATGTCATTAAGCCTAGCCCCCTTGTGGGCATCTATGGCTGATCCTGGAGGGAAGCTATGAAAAGTTGGCAAGCTAAAGTACAATAATAGGCAACAGCAGAAGCCAATATAATCTGCGCCCTTAAATATAGTGTGGTGTGCCCAATTGGATAAACTCCAGCAGTTTAACCTGGGTGACTTCTCCCCAAACCAGAAGGAAAAATAAAAAAAATGGAAGCGCTAGGAGTGTATCCAACACATTTATTAATGAACACAAATAAGCAAACACCAGAAATATACGGTATATAAAAATAAAATAATAATATTAAAAAACTGCTGATATGTTGACAACAATTTTAAATTAGTTCAGGGTTTCAACCTAAATAAATGAGCTCATAACCGGGATAATCCCACAAGTCTCAAGTGTTTAGTCTCCTCACTGAGTATCGGGAGATATGTAGGTATCAATTGAAGACTGCAAGTGTATATCGTGCAATATAATCTTGGAAACTTCAGCTGTGGTAGACAGCAATTTGAATGTAAACAGAAAATAAACTGTCTTCATAGAAGAGGTGTAAATACCAATTGAGACAGCAAATAATTGTATAAAACAAAGATAGTCCTGGAAACTTTAGCTGTAATAGGCAGCAATTTGAATGTTCCCAAAATGATTCCAAAGAATCACTCTTTGCTTAAGATATTATAACCATGAATATATAGGTATCGTATACATCAAGAGATTTCCTCTTTGTATATATAAATTCATGGGCCACAAAGGGGCAGAGCTTATTTGAAAGAGGGTGTGGTTAAAACAAATAAGGTCTGTTGTAGGCAGAGTTTGTCTAGAATGGGGGTGGAGCTTATTCTAAATGATGACACTGGATCCCATTAGACATACCAGGAGGTTGAGGTCCTAGTTGGACCTCCTGTTGGTGTATGCTGGGTAGAATTTTGACAGGGAGCCTATTCTGGGCTTTCCACTTGATAAATTTAGATGATATTACATCAAAACTTATGAGGGACTGTCCCAATTTGTAGGCCCCAAAGGCAATGGGACTTATAGAAAAGACTGTACATATCATCAAGCTGCTAATTATTTATTAAAATATTGACAGTTACATCCAACTCATTGATAAGTTAATAATTTGAAGATTTAAACCCGGGCAACGCCGGCACTTCTGCTGGTATGTTAATATTTTCATCATAAAATTTTAGCAACTACAGGTTTTAAAATGTTATGTGATAAAATATGGTAAATGACATACAATTTGGTATGCACTGCGTCAGGTAGAGGGTGATCCTCCTTTGCTGTTGGATTGATGTAATTGAGATTGGGGGGGGAGATGGTTGGATGAGGGGGGTAAGGGGAGAGTATCCATGAAATTGACCCGGAATCATTTCCTGAACTCCACTAAGTGTATGTATTTGTTTTTACTATTACCTTAATAGTCCCTGCTTATACTTCTGAATAATGTGCTTTTGTCAGTACTGTGTTTTGCTTGCTTGTATGTACTAATAAAAACGTTTTTGAAAAAAAAAAAATGGTAAATGAGATATAATATGAACATGATGATTATTATATCCGTGAGTGTGGGAGTCTGTCCGTTAGAATGAGAAAGGGGGATGAACTCCCCCTGTCACTCCCTTCTCTCGTTCGGAACAAGTGTCACTTACGCTGCCATAATGCAGCCTTAAGTCACACTTGCAGATCAGTGGCCCGTCCGACCGCTGATCCGCTCGTAAATGGAGGAAACCTCCCCCACTGTACAATTTACATACTGCCCACCTTGGCGGGCACAGGGGAAGCACAGCCTCTTCCCACGTAAAATACCATTGTGCGGAATTAAGTTCCGTAGAATGATAGTTACATGGTAACTCTAACGTAACATCTGGAGGGTACCTTGCGGGTGTAAGTGGGCAATCTTTACTAAATCTGGATGCGGTCCCATATGTGGAAATTTGTAAAAAAAAAAAAAAAAGAAAACATTTTACACAATGTTAACAAGATAACAAGCAACCCAGGTTATAATCCTCATAATATTTTCTGATTTGATCCCAATATATTTATATAATACAGACAAATGGGCCATAATCTAAAGGCTGGTTCTAAATTGGTTTGTTTTATCACACAAGTCAGTATATTGCCCTTACATAGGCTGCTCATTTATGTATAATCTTTTAGAAAACCTTAAACAGGGATTTACCAGTAATTTTACAAATATAAAGCTACATTAACCCTACAATATATATAAATGTTAATAGGTTATATATGACCAAAAATTCAGTCTTTTTAATACTCGGCAATCTGACTTTCAGTGAATAAAATTGTTAGCAGAACAATAATAAGAATTGAAAAACCTCTCAGATGGACCTATTCTGTCACCAGCCTGCAGGGAATGCTTACAGTAAGGTATATGACTAATCTGACCTTTTATTTCACTACTACATAATTATGTGTAACATTCACAAACTGTGCATGACTTATCCCTTTCCAACATCGTGCTATGGAGAGAGAGAGAGAGAGAAAATGATGGTCAGTATTGGTGTTAAATATCAGACTGCACAGTGCATAATAATATGACTTAATTTTAATTAATCTTATAGCAATTGCAAAGATGTTTTGAAAACATGCATTACAGCTCAAAGATGAGGATTAATCATTTGCCAATCATGATGATAATTAATAGGATTTTATATAGCTCCATCATATCACATACTGCTTTACAATCATTTAGGCAACCAATCAAATCATTCCCATCTCCATTGTAAGCATGCCATATACAGGTGAAACTCAAAAAAATAGAATATTGTGCAAAAGTTCATTTATATCAGTAATTCAACTTAAAGGGTGAAACTAATATATTATATAGACTCATCACATGCTTAGTGAGATAATTCAAGCTTTGAGCTTATGAAAACCCCAAAATCAAAATCTCGGAAAATTTGAATATTACATGAAAAAAAAAATACAGAAATGTCAGCCCACTGGAAAGTATAATCATGTATATGTAGTCAGTACTTGGTTTGGGCCCCTATTACACGAATTACTGCATCAATGCGGCGTGGCATGGATGCTATCAGCCTGTGGCACTGTTGAGGTGTTATGGGAACTTCACACTTGACTTCAAGCATCTTGGATTGTGTGCCTCTATTCTTCTACCAGACCCTGGGACCTTGGTTTCCAAACGAGATGCAAAATTTGCTCTCATCAGAAAAGAGGACTTTGGACCACTGAGCAACAGAACAATTCTTTCTTTAGCCCAGGTAAGATGCTTCTAACGTTGTTTGTTGTTCAGGAGCGGTTTGCCAAGAGGAATACGACATTTGAAGCCCATGTCCATGCTCCGTCTGGGTGTGGTGGCTCTTGATGCACTGAACTCCAGCTTCAGTCCACTCCTTGTGCAGCTCCCCCACACTTTTGAATGGCCTTTTCACAATCCTCTCCAGGCTGCGGTCATCCCTGCTGCTTGTGCACCTTTTTCTTCCACTTAACTTTTATTAACGTGCTTTGATACAGCACTTTGAGAACATCCAAATTCCTTTTGCAATTTCTTTTGAGGCTTTCCCTCCTTGTGGAGGGTGTCAATGATGGTTTTCTGCACAACTGTCAGGTCAGCAGCCTTCCCCATGATTGTGAATTCTACTGATCCAGACTGAGAGACCATTTAAAGGCTCAGGAACCCTTTGCAGGTGTTTTGGAATATTTTGCTGATTAGAGTGTGACACTTTGAGCCTACAATATTGATCCTTGTCACATTATTCAAATTTTGTGAGATTTTGATTTTGGGCTTTTCATAAGCTCTAAGCCATAATTATCGAAGTTAATAGAAATAAAGGCTTGAAATATCTCACTTTGCATGTAATGAGTTTATATAATATATTAGTTTCACTTTTTAAGTTGAATTACTGAAATAAATGAACTTTTGCACAATATTTTAATTTTTCGAGTTTCACCTGTAAAGGGTGTGTAACACTCAAGGAGAAATTTGGCTCAGTCAACAGAACCAGTAATATAGAAAGCATCTACATGTTCACCGTGCCAAGGACAATGACTTGACTGTCAAAAGAGCCAGTCCCTCAAAATCAGAACTGACCCACCAAAGTCACGACAGGTGACGGGCAGTGGTGCTCTTTAAAACCTAGAAAAAACAAACCAAAAACATACAAATTAAAATGCAAAACATGCTTTCAATTTGTTATCCCATTTGGTCTTAACTCCTAAAATATGTTATAATTTGAAATATACAACAACAATTTCTGAATGAAGGACGGCTTCCTAAGCTTACTCCTGACCAAAGAGAACTATTGGAAGGGGACATCACGGCAGCAGAAATATCCGCTACAATTAAATCATTACACCTAGGAAAAGCCCTGGGCCCTGATGGATTCACTGTTAACTATTATAAAATCTTAGCTCATCACGTCGCAGCTCCTTTAGAGGAATTGTTTAGAAAAATACACAGACATGCAGACAGTGACCCTATCTTTAATGAAGCCTACACAATACTAAAACTGTCAAAAATAGAAGCCAAATCACACATTTACACATTTTTAGTAAACACTTTATGATCTGAATTAACTAGACCCCATAATATTACATAATAGTGCTTAACTACTTTAAATGAACTTAACAGTTTGATTTTTAGGAATTTGTCATGTATAAGTAAAAGTTCCTGCTAAATGTTTATTAAGAATATTACATACTGTTATTTCTAAAACAAACAAACTTTTATAGGCCTATTGCTTGTTATACTGTACATGTTTTTACAATGGAAAAAAGTGTGCAAATATGAATATCCCACCACTGTCCACAAGGTGGCGCACCACAGTCATTTTCCATGTACACTTTGGGCTGTATGCTTCTGCATGGGAGAAAGGCTTCAGGATTGGCTACTGACACTTTGAGCCCACATTGGCCGTGATAAGCTTTCTCTCCTCCTGCTTCCTGGAGGTGTCACGTTTTGGTATAATCTACGTTTATGTTTGAATGAGGAAAGCCCTGACATCTATTAGGTCCTGTCTCTGTATCACTGGCATTGTGATCATTGCAGGCGCGCTCGTTACTTACTACTTGTGCTGTGCAGATCCCCCGTGTATAAGTATGGACAAGACACAGGGTAAGCGCAATATACAGAAATCGGCCTTCTCATAGTAAACTTACAATACGTAGCAGCAGTTGTTTAATTCTTGCAGCCTTTGTACAGATCACATTAAAACTATAATGTTACCTGCACACGAACAGGCTCATGCAGGGACAAGATGTTACATTATGGACCCTCACCAGTAAATCTCAGCAAAATAATATTCTACTCTTGAGCGCTCCCTGGTGGTCACGGCGTGAGAGATTTCTTAAAGCCTTTTAAACAAATTTTCATGGACTCTATTTAAAATATAAGGTAATGTATGGCTGTAACTAAGTACTTTAGTACCCTGGATGCAGAGCCGAATTTAAAACTCAGATGGGGCCCTAAGATGCCCAAGGGGACCTGCATGTCGGAAATGACAGCTTTCATCTGATAAGGCCTTAAGGGTGATTAACAGTGTTGGATCCTGGAAAGTTAAGGCCCCTGGGGCTCGCCAGGCCTTAGGCGGGTGCCTAGGTTACCTTGTGGATAATCCAGCCATGCCTGGATGAGAGAAATTTGCCAAACTCCCCTCCCCCCCTTATATTTTGGTGTAACTAGTAACTATCCCTTTAACTAGTTGCCTACCTCTTTAAAAGAGCTGTTCTCTCCTAAATAATATAAGTTAAGAGCATTAAATGTTAGTCATACTAATTAAAATTAAGTAATTAATTTTACTTAGTTTATTAATTAAGTATAACTTACTTTAGCAACATAAAAAGGTGAAATATTTAAAAGTGAAAATAAAGGCTATATATTATATGTTTTATTTTCATTTTTAAATATTTCACCTCTTTATGTTGCTAAACTTAGTTCATTTTAATTAGTATGACTAATGTTTAATGCTTTTAAATTACATTATGTACGAGAGAACATCTCTTATAAAGGTGTATGTATATTTTATATATATATATATATATATATATATATACACACATACACATATACACATTTGTTTTATAATATTTGTTGTGTACAATTTGTTGTGTTCAATTTGTTTCCCATCTTTTAGTTATCTTGGTTTTAATAAATATTATCGTTTTTATAGGCTATTTCCATAGCGCAACTCTATCTTTTGTTCTGTATTGTTAAAAAGGAGACTAGTCATCCCCAGTGTTGCTGCTGGAGTATCCCTATAGAAATGTAATCTGATACCATCACATATTTGGTTTTTTTTCTCCCTAGTTGTGCGCTAGAAGTTTATAATTTAACCTTCTGGTTAGAATTTTAATAGACTTTATTTCTCTATTTATTCACTAGATTTTTCCTTCTTTTTGTTCCGAAAATATGTTTATTTAAATTAGATTTATTAAGTTTTCCTGTGTTTTCAATCTCAATTCTCTTTCATCCTTCCTATTCACTTTGGGCCGTATGCAGAGCTCTGGCCACATTGCATAACGTAGATTGCGTTACAAAATTACTGCGCATGCGCCGTAGAACATATCGGAAAACTCTGCTTACGGCCCTTCATCTCCATCTCCAAAGACTAGATTTACTAAACGGCAGGAAAATGTCAGCTTCAGAATCTGATTGGTTGCTATGTTCAACATCTCCATTTTGCCTTTCCCACAGCTTACCAAATCTGGCCCCAGAAGTCTAAAATCCCCCACTCTCTGCCCCTGTCTCCAACACCATTTCTCTCTCCTTGTGTGTCTCTTTCCCCCTTGTCTCAAACAAAATCTCTTTCCCCTGTGTGTCTCTAGAATCCCCACTCTCTTTTCCCATTTGTCTCTATAAGCCTTGTGTCTCTATAACCCACACTCTCTGTCGCCATCTTTGTGTCTCTTTATCCCCTTCCTCCCCCTCCATGTTTCTGATTTACTTACCTTCTCCAATCATTCTAAAATCATTTACCTGAATCACATCATGTGACATTTATTTAGTGTGTACCCAGCTTTATTTCCAACTATGGATCTTCCTCTTTATCCCATAGAGCTATACTTCAGATTAAGAGATTCAGCTTCATTAGATTTATGTCATGAAATGCCATCATCAGTAGCAATGCATTATGGGGAATTTACAAACCAGTTGAAAAATATGACGCATTTCTAAATGATGACTGGTCTTTGGAGATTCGCTGTCTATTTTTCAGATTTTCCTTTGAGATAATGAATGCCTTTTATTATTAATTATAATTTGTGTGTGATAATCACCGTTGAACTAGGTGTGTGCAGTATGACTGTATGATAATTACCTGTCAAAGTTTAACTCATTAGATGCAAATGAAAAAAAACAAAACATTTTAGATTATATTATGGCCTAACACTCTTGAAATACCATCAGACCATGTTCTGTTTTTTAACTGGGAGAGGGAATTCATTGTATGTTGTTTTATTTGTAAGTTAGTAAGTGGCCTGGGCTTTTTATGTGGCTTTTATCACTGGACTTTGTGAATTTGACAGCAACAGTCTAGGTATTTACTTATTATCCGGTTTGTATATAGTACCATCAGATTACGTAGAACTTTACAATTTTACAATCGTTGTAACAAGACTGTGTAGTAACAAACAAACTGAGTGGGTAAGAGTTACAATATAGGATATTGGGGATTGATACATAAGGGAAAAGTGCTATTTACACTGTATTATACACATGGACCAGCCAGGTTGCATGGTAGAAGTTCTCAGTGCTCTGTATGATCCAGTCACACACCAGTGCCAGCAGCAAAACTGGGTCATTTTAGTATGGAAAGAGAAAGTGTTTGTGTTAATCATGTAGCAGAAAGGAAACTGGATAACAAACTAGTTGTAAATAGGGTAGACAGATGCTAAGAAGTGGGTTGAGGAATTTAGGAAGCTTTTTTAAAGAGGTGAATTTTAAGATAGCGTTTGAAAGATTGGAGAATAGAAGACAGTCTTATTGGGCGAGGAAGGTTCTTCCAGAGAGTGGGTGCATCCTGGGAGAAGTCCTGTAGACAGGAATCAGATCATTTGTTTAGTGCGGAGGAGAGCTGTATGTCCTGTGAAGATCTGAGAGAGTGAGCTGGGATATATCTTGAGATGAGTGAGGATATGTATGCTGGTGCAGTCATATTGATGACTTTGTAGGTTAGCAATAGAATAGTTATCACTGCGTAATATAGTGGCATTATATGGTATGAATAGCAATAGCCTTTGAGCTTATACTGTATGTGTTTGAGATATCAGAGTAAGTGAGACTACTTATTTTTATGCTTTATCAGGTCTGTGCAATGAAAATATATTGGATTATTTCCTGAACAAAGGACTCATAAAAGCCAAAGATGGAGTGGAGATAGACTGGGACCATGCAGTAAACAGCCAGGATAAGTTACACCAGGCTTTACAGAGTGAGTATTGTTATGAATGCAGGAACATGGAATCTGATTACACACATGACTTTCTTTCCTGCTTCTGGAATAAATATATGGACTTTTTTTTTAAACCAGCTTTTTGTATAAGATGGTTTACACAATGATAATGCTGATCTACTCTAATAAATCAGTGCAGAGCAGTTTAACAACAGTCATTTCAGTCAATTGTCATAAATAAAAAGCAGCATATTTCTGACAACACAGAATAACCAGAAATTACTTTTACTTACTACGTATTTTATTTGTCTAATTACCAACTTTTTCTAGCTTTATAACTAGCAGCAAAGATAAATAAGGTGGTTTCCTCATTATACAAACCTCAAAAGTGTAACTAACAGCATAATCCCTTACGAGGAAATATCATCCTTCAATACTACCACTAGGGCATTTGGTCTGGGACCCCGCAGCCTGCAGGGTCCCTACAAGCTTAGAACTTTTGTCCTGTCTGCTACAAGAAATTGGCTTGCTGTGGCTCTGTTTTTCATGGATAGCAGCTCTGGATGACCCCCAGCAGCATCTTATACAGAGTCACAGTAGGCTAATGATATACTGTAGCAGACAGCCACCGCTCTGTATCTAATGTAGTAGCGGCAGCTCAGCTTTCAGCACTGTGCATGCACCGGATGGAGGCCTGAGAATACTTTGCCACTGCTAAGGGCAAAACCTGTCATAGATTTCTATCTCATTCCTTTAATTCCTTAAATATTAAATGCAATGGTTCTTTGTCTGGTAAAGCCAGCCACCAGCGAGCTATGTAAATTATTCTGAGATACAGGTGCAATATCAGGAATTAGATTCATGCAAACAATGAAAATGCAAACATTTTCTACCCTTCTCCTACAACCTAGCTGGCACAACATTATAGAACAAATTGTTACGATGCTGAATCACACATCACAGTAACTTTGGTACTGGTGAGGTTTATTGAAGGAAGAGACAGATGATACAGTATATGTAACACAGGACTAGGAAGATAAGGCAGGAATAAACACCAGAATCGAGCAAAAAACAAAAAGATACCGGGAATGCAGATGACAGTGGAAACAGGCAAATATCAGAAACATGGAGTGGCCAAAGTGAGTGATAATGCCAAGGAGTCCAAAAAGGTCCACAGGCGTAATATGAAAGAAATCCAAACAAAATCCACATGGAAGAAACACACATGCAATACAGGAAACAGTGACCCACACCTTGCTCTGGAATGATGGGATAGATAAAACCAGAGCTCAGGTGTAGGATAACGAGCGCATACATGCTTCTTCTTAGAGAGAATGTTCAACAGCAGCCTCTAAGGGCAGGTAGTAGAATTGTCCACAATAGCAAACAATCCAGAACTGCCCCTAGAGGAAAAACCAGATATAGCAGTCGAGGGTGTAACACAGCTATATTACTTGTTATGTAACTGGGCCAAGAGGGAGGAGTAGATAATATCTTGGTTGTTTACTGTGTGCATGTTGCCAAGGTGGTTTAACTGGTTTAATTATAGCTAATGAAAGCTGCTCAGTAGATAAAGAATTAAGGAAGAAAGGTTTCTGTACATATAAAGGACAGTTTAAGATTATAGTTTTATTATTTTAATAAAATTTCCTTAAAATATTCCTCTGTATTCTTCAGTCCAAATTGGCCGCTCAGCCGAGTTATCAGCTTGTGGCATGTTGAGCACAATGATACTCCAAGAGGAATGTAAAGTATGTTTTGTTTAACATTGTAACAGCCAAAACTCAGGGAGGATGGATGTGGTGAATGTTAGACCAGGTTTATGTCTCATTGATTCCCAATGAACCCCTGCAGGAAATCTCCCCCAGAAAAATTGTAATAAAGGGAGTCAAAATATCATTAGGTTTGTACCTAATATTATAATACCTAAAATATATATATACTTACAACTCTCCTGAATGTCTGGGAGACTCGAGATATAAGGGTCTCATGTGTTGAGCTCCTTGAACCCAGATCCTGAATTAATAATGGGTGGGTACTTACATTAGCCAAATATGTAAGCACCCTGCTCGTTGTTACTCCGCATGCACCCTTACTATGCAGAACGGCCTCCCAGGGCGGGGGGTGTCCGTCCTCCGTGTGTACCTGGTGTATGGGCTGGGAGATGTATGTAAATTATACAGTAAAGACTTAGTTAAGTCCTTACATACAATTCCCCATTATGCACCCAACCCAGTGGGACTGATGCATAAAATTTAAGGTATGGGTTAGAAAATGAAAGACCGCATTTACGCAATCTACGTAAGAAAAAGATACGTAGACTCCGTAAATAAATTACTGCACATGCGCAGTAGTAAAAATCGGTAAACACCGGACGTATATTTTATACGGGCCTCTCTTTCTGGCCTAGAATGTAGTATTGTGGATGTGTTTGCACCAGTGTGCTGTCAGCTTGTTTGTATTGTTTTGTTGTAAATGTGTTAAACACTGTAAAAACTCAATAAAAAAAATTATTGGAATAAAAAAAAAAAAAAAATAAACTTACCAATTCTTATCTCATTTGCAATTTGTTTTCTAAATATCCACAGGTGATATCCATATGTTAGAGGCAGATGTCCTTCTTCGTGGGTCAGGTGCCCGGGAGCCAATCATGGCACATCCTCCTCACACTGAAAGTGACATCAATTTGCAGAAATGGCTGGCTGCAGTCTCTGCATCTAATAAAGGCATTAAACTTGATTTTAAAAGGTAAGATCAAAAATGAAGTTCTGCTTTTGCTGTAACATATTCTGGTATATACAGACACGGAAGACCCATACACTGTCTATTCTGAGGCTAATTCATCTGCCTTGTGACCGAATTTTCTTTTTGCACATGCACCTGTGCTACCCAATCATATTGATTGTTAAAAGAAATGACAATTTTCGACAGAAGGGCTTGATGGAAACATTGATTAAAATATTTTTATTTTCTTTTCTTTTTACACACACTAATTATTTAAATAAGATTTTATTATGTATTATTTATATATTATTTATCTATGTATTTATGAGGTCAGGCACTGATGTTGGATGAGGTGGCCTGGCTCGCAATCTCTGTTGCAGTTCATCCCAAAAGTACTCGATGGGGTTGAGGTCAGGGCTCTGTGCGAGTCAGTCAAGTTCTTCCACACTGAACCTATGAAATCATGTCTTTATAGTCCTGGCTTTGTGCACTGGGGCACAGTCATATTGAATTAGAAAAGGGCCGTCCCAAAACTGTTGCCACAGAGTCGGAAGCAAAACATTGTCCAAAATGACTTGTTATGCTGAAGTATTAAAAATACCCTTCACTGGAGATAAGGGGCATAGCCCATACACTGAAAACAGCCCCATACCATTATCCCTTCTCCACCAAACTTCACAGTTGGCATAATGCAGTCAGCCAGGTAACATTCTAGCAGCGTCTACCAAACCCAGACTCACCCACCTGACCGCCAAATAGAGGAAGCGTGATTCATCACTCCACAGAACATGTTTCCACTGCTCCACAGTCCAGTGTTGGTTTGCTTTACACAACGATGACGTCACATAAGGAGCGGCACCCACGAATGTGTCCCGGGCCCCACAATCTTTGGCGGCAGCCTTGGTTGCAGTTCCTAAATGCTTCCACTTTCTAATAATATCACTTACAGTTAACCGTGGAATATCCAGCAGGGATGAGATTTCACAAACCGTCTTATTGGAAAGGTGGCATCCAATCACAATATTATGCTAAAAGTCACTGAGGTATTAAGAACGTTCCATTTTGTATCACAAATGTTTGTAAATGGGGGCTGCATGGCTAGGTGCTTAATGTTACACACCTGTGGCAACAGGTCTGATTGAAACACCAGAATTCAATACTTAACAGGTGTGGCCAAATACTTTTGTCCGTATAGTGTATATATAAATTCAATATTGACCAATAATATCCTTACTCACATATACTGGGTCTATTATATCTAGTGTGGTCTATGAGAGTTATAACACACAATGTACCATGTATGCCTCACACAAACACATAATATACATACACCTTACTCACACACAACACAACTTGTATGCAACACAAAAACACACATACATACATACATGTATAACACTTACACATGATACATCTTGTACACCTCACACACATAACACTCCTTGTATGCCTCATTCACTCACTCACACACACACACACACATAACATACATGCATAATGCTTACACACAACACATCTTGTACACCTCATACACACTTTTTAGAAGAACTGTACAGACTTCCAACATGGACTGGAAGGAAATACAGGAACTGGGTTGGTGCATAGCTGCAGAAGCCAATGAAGAAGTAACAGCATGAAAGCTACTCGCTGATTGGTTAATTGTCAAGCACAGGGGAAGACCTTTGAAAATGTTTGTGTGGAGCTCCTGCTTGAAACTATGAAGCAGGAAAATCTTCAGCGGTTACTGACTGCCAGCTCAGCTGTGCCAACCCCCATCCTTGCATCCTTGGCAGCATAGTAACAACCCTGTCTGTCTGATAGAATATTGTAATGGTTACATGTACAAACAATAATCCTTAACCTAACCCTAATTCCTAACCCTAACCTCTAAACCCTATCCCTAACATCTAACCAGGGAAGCACAGCAGAACACAGCAGGTACCAGGAACAGTAAACGTTGGGTTGGGGAATTTAGAACTCCCTGCATTGCACCCATGCATCATACATTTTTTTCTAAATTTGAATCCTGTCAGCAATAATAAAACTGCCATTATATTGTTGGCTATATCACTGTTGAAATAGCAACTGCTGAAACAGTAATTGCTTCTCTATCCAATATACTATAAATACATTGACAATTGTAACTACTAAAATAAGAAGGTATAGTAAATGTCATCACTTCTCTCCACGTCTCCATAAAGATTTCTCTGTCATGACCACCACACATGGATCGCTGTAACTGTCCTTAGGGACTTGTATTCCCCTTGCTGTCATGTGAACCCATCCAAGTGTAAAGTAATTCTAGTCCTTGTGGTAACAAAGATGGAGGGGTCATGTGATTAGTACAGAATGAAGAAAGCTTTGACAGCCTAATAATTCCCTGTCTCAGTACTTCTATTCCCAATGCTGCTTGTATCTCATAGTAACTCTACAGTAAGAATAATTAGATCCATTAATCTGTTTCTAATAGCTGCATTTGACAACTTGATTATTTATTGATTCTGATCTTCCATGTGTTTGACAGGATCACTCTACCCTGCTAGCAATTACCTGTGACATCATATGGAGATTTTATAGCATATTATATTAGAAACATGTTTCATTGAATGGCACTCTTTATGATTTATGTTCACCATTGCTGTTTATTACTGTTTATTGCACTTTATTAAAAATGACAAATCCATTGGGATAACCCAACTTTGTTCTGGGAAGCATCAAAGGCTGTTATGAGGGGCCACGTGATGGCCTATGTATCACATAAAAAGAAGGAGGCCCAGGCTAAAATCTACTCCCTTCATCAGGCGGTTGCTACCTCTTTTCACGCATTACTATTATTCCCTCGGCCCAAGCACTCACAGAATTTAAACAAACTAAGTGTTCATTGGAGACCTTTCTTACTGCCCAAGCACAAAACAAATTGGACTATACTAAACACAAATTTTATAGATGGGGAATAAACTGGGTCGAGTGTTGGCTAACATGGCTAAATCATGGAAAAAAACGGAGTGTAATTACGTCTTTGAAGGATTCTGCATCCGGCAACATGGTCACTGATTCCTCTTCGATCCTAGCTAAATTCCATGAATACTATCATAGGGGTAGATCCAGAACTACGCTTGCCGTACGTTTATTCGTGTAGCGTATTTTCGTGCGCGTAAATTCGTTACACTCCCCTTGGCACACCCCTTGAACGTACGTATTTTGTCAAGATACGCTTTCCAAACCCTACCTTAACTTTTTCCAACGTAACCGCAGTTCAGCTCAGCACGCCCATACTGTACACTTTAAATACAACCCCCCGCCTACTTCACATATTTCAGACGTATTTTGGACACACGTAAAAAATTGCCACGCACACACGTAAGTATTTACGTGACACATACGCGAATGGCCCATACGTTCACAATTACGCTACGCTATTGAGCGTATTTTCTATGGTGCGCATGCGCAGTACTTACAAAAACACGATGTTATGTCTCTGCCACGCGTAAATTCGTTCCGAAGCGTTGTTCTGGATCAGGCTCATAATCTTTATAGTGCGATTCCACACCACCCAGAACTCCAAGATGAAATTCTTTCAGAAGCCTACCTCCCACGTTTGTCCTCCTGAGCAGAGGGATGTTCTGGATGCGGAGATCACTAAGACTGAAATTGTCCAAGCTATAAAATCTCTTCTATCTAACAAAACCCCGGGCCCTGATGAGTACTTTAAACTACTTCAACCACAATTAGTTCCAAGCCTGTTGTCCCTTTACAACGTTCTTTATGCTCAAACATTCTTTAATTCCCAAACTTTAATGAGGCTCACACCGTGCTTATTCCTAAAACTAACAAGGACCCCACATTAGAATCTTCATATCGGCCAATTACTCTTCTTAATACGGAATTTAAAATCCTAGCCAAAATAATGGCCTCCAATCTACAAACTTTTCTTCCTGATCTTTTAACTGGACACCAGTTGGGTTTTGTGTTAGGTCACCATTCAGTGAAGGGAATCAGAGCAGCTATTGCTGCGACAGTTATCTTGACGCAATTGCCGCAATCTTCTAATCTTCTATTAAGTTTAGATGCCAATAAGGCATTTGATTCGATAGCTTGGCCTTTCCTATACGAAACATTGGAACGCTGGTCCTTTGGCCCAACATTATTGGTTTAATTAGATTCCTATACACTTCACCAACCACCAACTTCTTGGTCAATGAAATGAGGGGGGAGGGGATGACCATGGAAAGAGGCACCCGTCAGGGCTGTCCCTGTCTCCATTCTTATTTGATTTGTCCCTGGACCTGTTGCTGCGTATTTTTCAGAGATGGGAACAATTTGAGGGTATCTCAATTGGGGCTCATAAAATCAAGGTCACGACATTTGCTGATGACCTGTTGTTATATATTTCAAATCCAAAAGAGTTTATGCCGCAATTACTCTCTAAGCTACATGATTTTAGTTTGGCTTCAGGCCTTTCAGTTAATCTGGATAAATCTGTGGCAGTGTACCTGAAGATGCACTGCGCTAGACCCTCGTGGGCCCATCAGACGCCATTCCAGTGGGAATCATGTCAAATCACATATTTGGGGGTACATATTACAAAGAATCCATCAGACCTTTACAGAGCTAATGGGCCTGATCCAGACCTACGCTCGTGTGTGGGTATACAGCGATCGCATGCATAAAAACGGCCATTTGTACCCACTGCGTATGCGTGTTGCAGATCATACGCTCATGTTATGGTCTGAAAATCTTTACGTATGGGCCTTAATCTTAACCGTTTCGTCTTACTGATCATGGGGGCGTGCCTGCCATACGAAAGCCGTAACCACGCACCGAGGGCGGGGTGAGGCATTTAAATTGTACAGTATGGGCGTGCTAAGCGTCGTTAATTTGCATTGAATGTACGCACAGCCGCGGGTACGAACACAAAAGTTAGAGTAGGGTTTGCCGAGCGCGTGGAAGCAAGACTAGGTACGAGCAAGGGGAGTGCCTATTGGCGTCTTAAAGACCGCATATACGCAATCTACGTACCGAAACGATACGTAGATTACTTATATAGTTACTACGCATGCGCGGTAGCTAGCAATCACCATCTTACGGCCGCTCGTACCCGACGGCCTTAGTTTTGGATCCAGCTCAATGTTACTAAAATTATCACTTACCTGGGTAGAGCCAGCTTAATAAAAGTGACAGTGTTTCCACGGCTGTTGTATCTGTTGCAATCTCTACCCGTCTTATTAACTCATTCGGATCTTAAGAATGCTATATTTAGATCATTTATTTGGAATAGAGGGAGACTCTGAATAAGCATTTATAAATTACGACAAACACCACTTAACAGGGGAATAAATTTCCCGGATATACAGAGGTATAATCATGCGGCTATACTAAGACACATACGGGACTGGATCTCGAACACCTCCATATACACAGACAGTAACCTGGAAGGGGAATTATTCACTAACATGAGCCTCACTTCATTCTTACACCAGTCAGATTATGAAATTGCTTAGCCACTTAAACTTATCCCTCTATTATGGGAAACAGGTGTGGCATATTGTAAGGAATAAATACCATCTTCATTCTCACTTTTCCTTACACCTGCAGCTCATTCAAAGCCCAAATTTCCATCAAAGTGGTGTGTCTCGCCCCTTTGAAAGGTGGAGGGATCATAGGGTTTCTGTTATTAGGGACCTGGTGGATAATGAGCATAAGCGCCCTATGACCTACCAACAGGCAGTGGAGCGGTTTGAATTTCTTCGGGCATTTCCGTTTGAGTTTCTAAAAGCGCAACATTACATAGCAAAAGTTTTGAGACATCTCTTCCCTACTGATTGAAGTAACCATTTAGACTCATTGGGCCTGATCCTGAGCTACGAGCGCCGTCGCTAGTACGGTGGCCGTAGCCGTACTGCGCATGCGCCGGGCAGATGTTGCCCAGCGTCACTATGGAAACGCCCGATCATAGATCGGGCGTCCATAGTAGCGCCGTAGGGACGCTGGAGGGGACATCCTCCAGTTTCCCTACGCTTACGTTAGTGCTGGTGGGCGGGGGGAGGTAAGTAAATGAGGGTGAGACTTGGGTGGCCTCAGTATGCCCGATTTAGGGGCCTACAGGAGGGCTTGTCTGCTAGCACAATTGGGAGACTGGTTCCGGAGCGAGTCCCAGAAACCCTGGGTGGCACTAGAGGCTAGTTTTACCAGGTCAGTTTCTCTCCCAGACCTGCTTTGGCTGCCTAGTCGGAATCGGCCTCCTATGGACCCCCCCCCTCCGATCTATCCGGGACTCCTTGCAAGTTTGGGACTGTTTCTTGGGTCAATGCACCGATCTAGTTCTCCCCACTAGGAACCTGCCAACCTCAGCCCTGTCTAGATTTATTCCGGACATCAACACCGATGCCTGGAGTGCCCAGGGGTTAATTCGATTAGACCACCTTCTACCTCAGGGTCGCCTACGCCCATTTTCGGAGTTGACCACGCTTTTTAATTTTCCGCCCTCCGAGACCTTCCGATACCTACAAATAAGCCACTGGGTATCTACCATGCTTAAAACACCCAACACCCTACAGCTGCCCCCTGACCATATCCAACGCCGCTTGTCTGATGGCGGTAGAGCGGGCGCTATAACCTTTTGGTACAAGGCTATCACCCCTTTAGTTTCCTCCCTATCTAAAGCCCCTCCACATATCCAATGGGAAAGGGATCTGGGCATCTCGATGCCTCCACAACAATGGTTTAAACTCTCTGCACAAATCTTTAAGATTTCCAAATGCTCCAACCATGTTGAAATGGGTATCAAGTTATTGAATAGGCTCTACCTTACACCTGCGAGACTCCATGTCATGTGGCCAGCGACGTCTAAACTCTGTTGGCGTGGCTGTGGGCTAACGGGAGACCTGTTGCATGTATTCTGGTCCTGCCCTAAACTTCAACCTTTGTGGGAGGCTGTGTTCTCCCTGGCGTCCAGGGTGCTAAACCACACTATCCATCCGTCCCCCCAGTTAGCTTTACTACATCTTTACCCTGTAGACATACCCAAGGAAAAACAATATTTACTCGGGCATATCTTTATTGCCACTAAAGCAGCGATAGCGCAGCAATGGAAATCGGCAGACCTTCCCACTCTCCCTAAAATAATAGCCAAAATTACGCATAACCATACAATGGAAACGTTACTGGCCGAATACTGAGTCTCCGCCTCCTGCCCCCTATTCCAATGGCTGCCCTGGTCAGATTACCTTCAAGAAGAAAGTAGGCTCCAGTCGCTGTCGACCTAGACTCTATCCACTGGTATTCCCACACACGTCACATTGCTATTGTTGATTCCCCTTAGGACCCCAACATACAGGGTGTGGTTGCACTGTTATTGGAGTATTAGCTACTGTATGTATTAGTAGTTCCACTTAATTGACATTTTATTATGTTATATTTATCCTGGCCTGTTTTGTGTTGTTCCGTTGGCCATGATTGTATGTATTGCAATATGTGATGTTCCCTCCCCTCCCCCTCCCTCTTTTCCTTTCTGTACCCCCTCCCCCTTTGTTTTTTATTGTATAAAATCAATAAACTTTGAAAGTAAAAAAAAAAATGCTGGTTCCAAAAGCTGAAGAAAAACATGCTAACAAGGTACAGCAATCATTTTAAGTAGATTGTTGCTTCTATTCCTGATGATCTCAATGCGTTGACATGTTCCTCAATTTAAGAATCTGTGGGCTGGGAAAATTGTCTTGCAAAGACCGTAGGTGTTTTGTGAAGCTTTTTAGTCAAAAAGAAAATGACACTTTTGAAATTAATCTACTAGAAATTGCCTGGCTTTCTTAATAGACATTATGCAATTTGAATTACATAGCCTTTACATTCGCATCAAAATTACAGCCCACATTCATCAGAGCACCACAGGCTTCCATAAAGAATGAATGGGGAGAGCAGCCTCTGATTGCGATACACTTGTGTAATGTTTCATATAGTCTCATTGAGTGTGTGGTTTCTCCTAGATGTGGTGTTTCAGAGTTGTTCTAAAGCTAAATTAGCACTAGCAAACTAATTTTAAATAGCTGTGTTCTGGGGGAGAAAATTCCGGGGATGCTACTGTTTGTAGCATGACCATATGACTGGTGAAGAGGTCAGGTGATGAAGGTGTTGCATTCAGAAGAAACTGATGTATTTACAGTTAAACACAAATGATTAGAAATTAAGAATTGGACATAGCACTGTTATCCACAAAATATATCAGTAAATAAACTACCAACATTTAAAATCACTCCAGACCAGGCTTCTGAAAAGGAAATGGAAGGATGATATCTGATTGCTTGGTTCAGAAGATGCCCATTTTTTATTAGTGCACATGCGCACATACCATGATTTCTGTAGGCTATGGATCAGCAAGATGGGTTCTGACAGAAGGGCGGGTTCGAGCGCTAGTGGGGGGGTGGGGGTGGTAGGGATGCAAATCGTATATTATAGGCTTGTCCAATGCAAACAATAAAATGAACTATAGTAAGACTAAAAACAGATAGTGGGAGTCTTGTCAGGGGTGACAGGTTATGGCAAATCTTATTTTTTATTTGTAAACATTTTTATTGTTTCCAACAATTTATTACATTACAATCATATCAACATTAATGGCTCATAACAGCAAAAAGAAAATAATACAGTATAAACTACTATAGGGATGAGACTTCTTCCACTTATAAAAATAAATAACAAATAATAACAGACCCACATTAAAATAAAATGCAACCACCAAAACAAAAACAGAAGTGTAAAGTACTGTATAACGCATTGAGCATATATTAAGCATATCAAATGCATGAAAGAAGAAGGATGGACGGGGAGGGTTATTTTTCTGAATCAGTATATACAAGGTATGTCTATTAAATAATGAGACTGATAAAATAACTCACTTTTATTTATTGGTATTACAAATGTAATGCTTGTCCCCTTCAATATTCTCCCCATTTGCACTAATACATTGCTGTAGTCTTGTTTTCTACTGGTGCAAATAATTTTCTGTCAATTGTTTCAACATATCTGCCGTTGTCTTTAACTGACTCAAAATGTGTCCCTTTAAGCACTGATTTAACTTTTGGGAAAATATAAAAGTCACAAGGTGCTAAATTGGGCGAATATGGAGGATGTTCAAGTGTAGTAATGTGATTGATGGTCAAAGAAAGTGCTGTGTGAGCAGACGCTTTGTCCTGGTGAAGAATGAAACCATTTTTCCACAGTTGCCCTTGTGAAGAATGAAACCATTTTTACACAGTTGTGGCCGTTTCTTTCTGACTCTTTCTCTCAGCTTTTTCAAAACTTTCTTTTAATAATGCTGGTAACTGTTGTGCCTTCTGGAACCCATTCTGCCACATGTTTAAGGTCACTATGTCACTACGTATGCAGTTATAACCGGTTCTGACTGCTTTACTAGGTGGAATCACTGTCTTGTTATTTTATAAACATACCTCATAAACAAGGCTTCGGTTCTACCCCTGCAGACCTTAACCAAGATCTTTATGGTGTCAGTAAGGAAGAATTATACCAATATTAGTACAATTGCCAGGTGTTATATTCAAATACTTACATTTGTCATTACTCAGCTTTATCTAGATTAGCAGAATAGTATTTCGATTTTGTGTCACTCTTAACCCTCCCTGGTCCAGTACCTGGAAATGCTCAAAATACATTAGTTAATGTAAATTCCATCTGACTTTGTTGCGTGAGGGTGCGGATGGGGTAATTAATTAACAAAGACCTTATGTGCTAAAGAAAGTAACATGGTCAACCAAGGTATGGATGATGCCTCAGGGAACGCAGACAATCTAGATGACCATTCATTAAAGTTACAAAAAGCAAGGGTTCTGGATTTTTAGGAAGAGAAATTTCAAGGATGGTCTTAATCTAGTCTTTTACTGAGGAGCAGGTATTAGCAGACCTTCCACTGCTAAAAGTGGACAAATCAATGGGGCCAGATAGAATACATCCTAGGATACTAAAATAGTTTCAAGGAGTGCTGGTAAAACCATTAACAGAATTATGCATCCAGTCCCTATTGGCAGGAATAATTCCACTAGACTGGAAAGTAGAGGGGCCTGAGGCAACCACGTACAATGCATCCCAGCAGCCAGGGTGAGGGACAGCGCTAAGTAGTGGGACAGAGCAGACGACTGCAGAATTGAGACACCCAGTGTTTTCCAATGCTGCTCATGCACAGAAAAGCCGTCTTGATACGGGTTCCAGATATGTGTAAGTTTGCCCCACCCTGTGTGCTGTAGTATATAGTGGACATATTCCAATATTCCAACCACCCAAACAGTTTCTGATGAAACCCAAGGTTTTTTTTCTTTACTCTCTGAAAACATAAATAGGGCCAAACTGAGTTTGATCTGTGGCCTGTTTAAGATTATTGCAGACAATGGGGTGGAAAAAAAGATATACATTATTAAGTACATATATCATAATAGGACAAAGAAATGTGACTGGAGTCATGTTACTGCTAAGGCTGCATAGCGGCAGGGTAACAATGGGATTTCTCCTTGGTGGTACAATACGGCTCTGGTAGATCTTATGGTCGATTTTAGTAGCTGGCATATACTTTCCCTTTGACATTTGATAACATGTTGCTGGGTCAAAGCAAACAGAATGAAACAGGGGCTTTAATTACTTTGGTTTTAATATTTTATCAATGATTATAAACAGTGCTTTTTTTGTAAGAAAAAAAAAAGGTGCCGGAACTCACATCAACTCACGCGCGACCACACGATCAATCACAAGCCGAGCAGCGCCATCGCAACCAGCACAGACAAAGTAAGCATGCATCAGACTCGACACACAAGCAGCCCGCATGCAGCATTTTAATAAATTTGCCTCCAAAACTTTTAAAACATGGAAAATCTGTTGAAAAAGGTGCCGGAACTCCGTTCCAGTGCGTTCTATGACAAAAAAAGCATGATTTTAAATAAAAGTTACCTGTTTTCAAAGCACTCCTGTTTTCTCCTGTTTGTTTTTGTCTCTCTAAGGAATTGATCTTCCTGAGAGCGGCTGGAATATTGGTATTTTATTTGTTAAATAGTGATTTATTTATTTTCCGTGCAGCGCCTTTGGGCTCTTTTTGTTCCCTGAGGGTGACAATTGAGCATCTTTAGAGTTTGCCTGGAAGCCTGTTTAGTGCTTTATAAATGAAAGTGTAATAAGGAAATTGCTATATACTGTAATAACAAATATTACTTATGGGTAATACGTTCACAGGGACATACCTAGAAATTCGTTATGAAATGTATGGGCCGGATCCAGAACTACGTCCGTCTTCCATAGACGGACGTAATTCAATGGTCAATAGCTACTGCGCATGCGTAGTAGCTATTGTACGTAATCTGCGTATCGTTTCGATACGTAGATTGCGTATATGCGGTCTAAAAAGACATCACTGTAGTTTATTAGTTATTTACTTTTGTACACATAATGAAAGGAACAAGGTTCATGGTATATATAAATATACATAAATGACTATAAATGAAAGATCTACATTTTTAGCTATGATTCATCACATCATAATCTTTTCTTGCATAGACTGTTAATTCCTTTGAGCGACATATGGTTTGTGCTCCTGGTGCTGCTTGTCTTCTGTGTAAAGAATGTCTCTCTCCAATTAACAGCTGTCATGTGATTTTATTTCAGTGATTTATAAGCAAGTCCCTTTATTCATTTTCTGAAAGCTCCAAATGCTCAATGTCTGAAGTGTTGCTCCAGAGTATAAGATTCCGGGGAGATTTGCGTTAATGTTCAGTATAGTTTGCTAACGGCTTTTCCAAGGACTGTATCCAGGCTCACTCCAGTCCCTGCATTTTAGTCAGATAGTGTCCCCTCTCCACACTGAGCACGCTCAGATCAGCAGGAGAACCTAAGAGATTGTAACACATTCTTCTGACAATGTCTGGGCTGACTTTGCAAGTGAGCCTTCCCTCTTAGTCAGTGCACAGTATAGATAGTTTCTTTCCTTTGCATACTCCTCTAAGCCTTCATGCACTTGGCAATATGTGTACGCCCTCCCTCAGGGCCGCCATCAGAAAATGCAGGACCCGGGACACAGCTGCGGGGACCTGCCCCCATGTGCTGTCATTGGTGACATCACATAGGGGCGGGGTAGTGCACAGGGGAGCTCTTCCCTGCACATTGGCCCGCTACTGAGCAGCAAGTATCGGCAGTAGCCTACCGCGGATACCTGCTTCTGCAGAGCTAGGTAAGTATTGGCGGGCCCCCATCCGCTCTGGGCCCGGGACTATAATCCCAGCTGTGCCTTCCTGATGGCGGCCCTATAATCCCTGGTTGCTGAAAACCAGAACATGTGGGTGGAGATTAAACACACTCATGTGAATATCTGTATAGTTGAGCCCAGCCCTCCAAATCTTATTGCTCACCGCTGAAATATGATGATATCCAGAATAAGACAATGATTATCTCACACCTTTTTCTATTGTTAAAGTTATTTTCAAACCCCTCCCTCAAAATATTAAGTCAAAAGCAAATACAATGTTTAGGAAAACAATGTGAACATTAAAAACCTGCTGTCCCAAAGTTCGGTCCGGATTCACAAATAAGCTGCTACGCATGTGTAGTAGCTCAATTCTTAAAACAACGTACGTAAGACGAAAACTACGTAACTGTGAATCCGGACCTTCATGTATAACATTAAAATTGACTGAGAAATAAGTAAATGGTTTTTTGACTCAAAGCAATTGTGTAGGAAAAAGTGGAAATATTTAGGTTTTTTTTCATATATATCACTGTGTTCCTAATCTGGCCCCTCCCATTCTCCATAGTTTGGAAGCTGTGCTGCCCTCCATAGAGATCCTGGCTATGATAAAGAATAAAATTAAGCAACCTGTTTGGATAAATGCTGACATACTTCCTGGACCGGGAGGAAGTGCCAAAGCAGTGGATGCCAAAAAGTTTATACAGGCTGTTACCTCGTCTTTCCCAGATGTGACGTTATCATTGGGATGGACAACTGGATGGTCCCCAGAAAAACAGAATGAAGGTAAGACAATAGTAATACGTGCTACAATATCATTTTTCCATTACCAACAATCAGATACACATTTTCTATAGTCTAAAGCTGGCCATACACTAGAGCAATTATTAGTCCCTGCATGTGGTGGGCAATATTTGGGACGATTTTCCCCTAGGGAAAGGTCCCGATATCGGCACCACACACAGCAGGGGTTGGGAACGATAATCTCTGAATGAGATCATGCAGCTAGCCTATTGGCTAGCTGCAGTCTCACTCTGATTGGTTGGGACTCCTGTCAATCTTGACAGGAGTCCCATGCTGCCAGCCTATTGGCTGACTGAACAAAAAATTTATGAATGAAATTTTAGACTGTGAGAGGTTCTGCAGCGCTGTGTCCTCTCTGTGCAGAACCTCTCACATTGACAGCTGTCAATGTGAGATGTTCTGCAGCTAGCTCACAGTAGTGTGTGACACCTCCACCTTCTGGCTGCAGTTTCCCAGTCTGTCTGACTTAGACAGACAGACAGGGAAACTACAGCCAGGAGGTGGAGGTACAAGGTCCGATAATCAGACTTGCCCACACACTACAAGATATCATCACCTTGGGATGATAATCAATCAGCAATTCCCTTCAATCAGTTTATCACCCCAGAGCCTGTCTGGGACGATAATCTGAGTTTTTACAAATCCATCTGTACCACTCACTAGAGCGATTTTTGGCCTGATCCACAATAATTGTAGGATCGGCCCAATAATCGCTCTAGTGTATGACCAGCTTAAGGATTTTTATTGGTAGCTAACTTACAATAATAGTACAATTTTTGTTACTGTGTCCATAGCAGTGTGTACAAGACTATATTATACGTATAAACAAGAAGTTTGACTAGATATACAGATGATTTAATACACTTTGAAAAATATTTTATATTAAAAACTTAACTGTTATTATATGAAGCGATTATAAAATATAAAAATCAATTTTAATCAAATCAATATCCCCAAAATTTTTGGGAGCAAATAAAAAAATAAAGGCAAATGCTGTAACAAAAACAAATAGATTAAAACATTAAGGAACACGCCACCTTTAATTGTCTTCAAATGCATTATCCTCCCCTATAGGTTATATTCCTAATTATATAAAGGAGCTCAAACTCCTACTAGAAATCTAGGAATCCTAAATCTCCCATGGTTGATAGCTCTTCCTTGTGCTCACCCAACATTTCCTTACCTCTTAATAAATTCACCTCTTGGCAATATGTGTACGCCCTCCCTCAGGGCCGCCATCAGAAAATGCAGGACCTGCCCCCATGTGCTGTCATTGGTGACATCACATAGGGGCGGGGTAGTGCACAGGGGAGCTCTTCCCTGCACATTGGCCCGCTACTGAGCAGCAAGTATCGGCAGTAGCCTACCACCGATACCTGCTTCTGCAGAGCTAGGTAAGTATTGGCGGGCCCCCATCTGCTCTGGGCCCGGGACTATAATTCCAGCTGTGCCTTCCTGATGGCGGCCCTGTAATCCCTGGTTGCTGAAAACCAGAACATGTGGGTGGAGATAGAACACACTCATGTGAATATCTGTATAGTTCAGCCCAGCCCTCCAAATCTTATTGCTCACTGCTGAAATATGATGATATCCAGAATAGGACAATGATTATCTCACACCTTTTTCTATTGTTAAAGTTATTTTCAAACCCCCCCTCAAAATATTAAGTCAAAAGCAAATACAATGTTTAGGAAAAAAAATGTGAACATTAAAAACCTGCTGTTCCAAAGTTCGGTCCGGATTCACAAATAAGCTGCTACGCATGTGTAGTAGCTCAATTCCTAAAACAACGTACGTAAGACGAAAACTACATAACTGTGAATCCGGACCTTCATGTATAACATTAAAATTGACTGAGAAATAAGCAAATGGTTGGAAATATTTAGGTTTTTTTTCATATATATCACTGTGTTCCTAATCTGGCCCCTCCTATTCTCCATAGTTTGGAAGCTGTGCTGCCCTCCATAGAGATCCTGGCTATGATAAAGAATAAAATTAAGCAACCTGTTTGGATAAATGCTGACATACTTCCTGGACCGGGAGGAAGTGCCAAAGCAGTGGACGCCAAAAAGTTTATACAGGCTGTTACCTCGTCTTTCCCAGATGTGACGTTATCATTGGGATGGACAACTGGATGGTCCCCAGAAAAACAGAATGAAGGTAAGACAATAGTAATACGTGCTACAATATCATTTTTCCATTACCAACAATCAGATACACATTTTCTATAGTCTAAAGCTGGCCATACACTAGAGCGATTATCAGTCCCAGCATGTGGTGGGTGATATTTGGGACGATTTTCCGCTAGGGAAATGTCCCAATATCGGCGCCTCACACAGCAGGGGCTGGGAACGATAATCTCTGAATGAGATCATGCAGCTAGTGTATTGGCTAGCTGCAGTCTCACTCTGATTGGTTGGGACTCCTGTCAATCTTGACGAGTCCCATACTGCCAGCATATTGGCTGACTGAACAAAAAATTTATGAATGAAATTTTACAGACTGTGAGAGGTTCTGCAGCGCTGTGTCCTCTCTGTGCAGAACCTCTCACATTGACAGCTGTCAGTGTGAGATGTTCTGCAGTTAGCTCACAGTAGTGTGTGACACCTCCACCTTCTGGCTGCAGTTTCCCAGTCTGTCTGACTCAGCCAGGAGGTGGAGGTACAAGGTCCGATAATCAGACTTGCCCACACACTACAAGATATCATCACTTTGGGATGATAATCAATCAGCAATTCCCTTCAATCAGTTTATCACCCCAGAGCCTGTCTGGGACGGTAATCTGAGTTTTTACAAATCCATCTGTACCACTCACTAGAGCGATTTTTGGCCCGATCCACGATAATTGTAGGATCGGGCCAATAATCGCTCTTGTGTATGGCCAGTTTAAGGATTATTATTGGTAGCTAACTTACAATAATAGTACAATTTCTGTTACTGTGTCCATAGCAGTGTGTACAGGACTATATTATACGTGTAAATAAGAGGTTTGACTAGATATACAGATGATTTAATACACTTTGAAAAATATTTTTTATTAAAAACTTAACTGTTATTATATGAAGCGATTATAAACTAAAAAAATCAATTTTAATCAAATCAATATCCCCAAAATTTTGTCAAATTTTGTTAAAGTCAAATGCTGTAACAAAAACAAATAGATGTAAATTAAAACATTAAGGAACACGCCACCTTTAATTGTCTTCAAATGCATTATCCTCCCCTATAGGTTATATTCCTAATTATATAAAGGAGCTCAAACTCCTACTAGAAATCTAGGAATCCTAAATCTCCCATGGTTGATAGCTCTTCCTTGTGCTCACCCAACATTTCCTTACCTCTTAATAAATTCACTTGAGTAAAGCTGGCCATACACTAGAGCGATTATCGTCACGATCTTCGAATTATCGTGGATTGGTCGAATTATCGCTGTAGTGTATGGTGCCGATTATTGTCAGAAACGGACGATAATCAAAAAATAATGGCTGCCGTCCGATAATCCGATCCGATCGGCAAAGCTGGCCCTAGAGCGATTATCGTCACGATCTTCGAATTATCGTGGATTGGTCGAATTATCGCTGTAGTGTATGGTGCCGATTATTGTCAGAAACGGACGATAATCAAAAAATAATGGCTGCCGTCCGATAATCCGATCCGATCGG
>WWET01000320.1:142719-153690 GCA_011038615.1 Limnodynastes dumerilii
TTACACATTTTAAATGCCCCCCCCCCTCCCCTACAGCTTAACATGGTTTTACCAAGATGAAATTTTGCTCCTTTTTTGCTGTTACTCCTAGCTCTGGGTCAGCCACTTAGTGTCCCTAAGTGTTTTGTTTACAGTATTTTTAATAAGAGAAAAACAATAAATGTCATACTGACTGAAATCCATATCTCTGGCTTCATTTTCATGTGTTATACGTTTCCCTTCTAACAAAATGTAAAAATGTTTTTTCTTGTGTTTTATTTGACATGTTTAGGCAGATTTCTAAATGATATAGATACTAGTGACGATGCTTTCTTGCCTCTGGAACAAATAAGCTGAGTACACACTATGCAATGATTGAGCCCATAAATGTATAATGTGGATGCTGGACCCGTGGCCCAAACAGTGAAGAAACCCTACAGACCATTATTAGTATCTGTCAGTTTGTTATCGGGAGCCAACCTACACCGTGCTGGTCCTATAAGGATTGCAGTCAGAAATTCTGGCCGAGGATTGGGTAGTGATTACCCTGGCAATCTCCTCCTTCTTATGGAGTTCTGGACACTTTAGTAACCAGAACTCTGTATCCGCAGGAAGGCGGATCTGTGCGGAACTGCTTCACCACACTCCCGGCATTTATTTAGCTAGGCTAGCACCGCCTGTAAAGCGGGGTTTAGGTATGTGGATATTAAGTGCCGACCACTTTTTCGTAAAGATCTGTTACATGTCAAGAGGACTTATGCAAATGGACTTGCGTAAGTTCCCTTTTCGAGCCTAAGTCTGACTCAGAGCCACTGTCTTTCAATGTAGTGTCCACAACTCCCAGTACAGACATTAATTGCAGGCAGTGATTTTCACGCTTGTCTGTCAGAGACCGGAGGCCATATTTACTAAGCTGTGGGAAAAGAAAAATTAGCTGTTGCCTATAGCAACCAATCAGATTCTAGCTCTCATTTTCCTATTACATATAAGAAAATGTAAGCCAGAATCTGATTGGTTGCTGTGGGATTTGTTTACGTTGCCTACTGTGATAAAGCTGTGTAGGTTGTTCAGACAGATAGGAAGCTGATCACAACACTTCCATTAGTATATATTATTCTTTTATATGATTATTGCTACTATGTCACATTGTAATCTATTTGCTATTCATTGCTGTTGAATATTGTCTCCTTGATGTCTTTTTTTTTTTTTTTTTTGGACAAATGTAAAAACCTAATAAAAAGTGTTACAAAAAAAAACCCTGCCCCCATGAGAGTACAATACTTATTTTGCTTTCCATAAAGTAACATTTTGTAATTTCCAATGTTACATTGTGTTGTTTTAAGGATTTTTTTTTGTACCTGTGTAAATATTCTCCCTGTATTAAAAATGAGGTCTGTAATCAGGGTGTTTATGATATTCAAAATGGAGACTAACTGAGCAGTGACTATTTTTAGAAGGAATCCTAATTTGGTGCATTTACTGACTATTAATACCATTGGTTCATTGCAGGTATAGTCTGACTGCCTGGGCAGGAAAAGATGATATCTACCCCGTTGACGACCTGCTATATATCAGAGAACACTCCGATAAGCACAGGATATTTTATGATTTGTTTGAACCTCAAAAAAGTGAATTAAAAAAGTCTGTACACCAAAATAAACCATAGATATGTAACACATTTTCTTAAATTGTATAAAGTATTTTTCAATCTAAAAGTTGGTTGCACATATTACAAACAAGTATTACATTTTATGTTACCAGAACGATCCTAAAAATAATAAAAAGTTTGTCTGTCCTTGGAAAGCGTTTCCTTTCTCCTTGAGTTTTGTCTTCTCAGCTCTCTGATCAATAATTTGTCCTTCTTGATGCTGCTATTATATGTATTTTTTTTGTATCTCGTGCGCTTAGACCGCAATCTCACAGATTAAAAATATGCTGAGATTTTTAGATACCTTGTGTTTTTGAAAGCAGCCAATATCGGGTGTAGGTCCCCATAGTGAACGGCCCTATTTCGTATCGTTTCGATACGTAGATTACGTCTATGGGGTCTAAAAGACCACATGTACGCAATCTACGTATCGAAACGATACGCAGATTACGTACAATAGCTACTGCGCATGCGCAGTAGCTACTGTTCAGTGAATTTTGGCCGTCTATGGAAGACGGCCGTAGTTCTGGATACGGCCCCTTGTCACGAGACTCTCAGGACAAAGGTTTTTTTTTTTTCAATGAATTTAGCCCATGCCGTGCCACTTTATATGTAGCTGGACTTTTTATTTATTTATGTCATTCATAGAAACAGATTTGATCAAACAGGGCTCCCGTAAGAGCCCTGTATTACCAGCGCTGCTTATATGGACTTGTGACCGCCGGGAGAGGAACAGACAGAGCGGGAGCGCCGCATGGAAGGTAGCAGAGAGAACCAGGTAAGAAAGAATAAGAGGGGCAGAAATATGGAGGCTGGACAATAAAACGGGCAGAAATATGGATACGGTACATTGGGGCAGAAATATGGAGGCTGCACATAGAAATAGTGGTAGATATATGGGGGCTGGATATAAAAACAGGGGCAGACAATATGGAGGCTAGACATAGAAACAGGGGCAGATATATGGAGGCTGGACAAGTAATATAGTGCCGTTCGCTCTCAGCCAATTCCAAACTGGCTGGGATATCGAATGCTTATGCCTTTATGAAGCATAGCAATCGATCCCTGGAGCACCGAACATGGTGCTCATAATGGTAAGCAACCCCACTCCCTAACCTTAACCTCACCCCCCAGCAGCCTAACCCTAAGTCCCCCCTTGCAGCCTAACCCTAAGTCTCCCCCTTCTCAGCCTAACCCTAAATTCCCCCACCCCCAGCCTAAACCTAAATCCCCTTAAAGGGTTACTCACCTCTCCGGTGGTCAGGTCTGGCAGCGGTGTTGGTGGCTTTCCTGAAAATGAATGAGTGAGTATGGAAATCGCATACTCAACCATTCATAAAAAAAATTCAGCAGTGTTACACATTCGAAATAGGGACAGCCGAAAAAGCTACTTTCGGCTGTCCCTATTTCGTAATGTGAAACTTCGCAGTGGGGACTTGAAACACCAATATCTATACTATACATTGAGCTAATTTTCTTCACATATGGACAATTATCTAACACATTATTGCCTAGAAAAAAGTGCCTCCACACTCAACCTCCCAATGGTCCCGATTTCAGTGGGACAGTCCCGCTTTTGGAAGATTTTCCCGCTGTCCCACCTGCTTGACACCTTGTCACGAGACTCTCAGGACAAAGGGTTTTTTTTTTCAATGAATTTAGCCCATGCTGTGCCACTTTATATGTAGCTGGACTTTTTATTTATTTATTTATTTATTTATTTATTTTTACACATAAGCAGTATTGGTAATACGGTCACTGTCATTCATAGAAACAGATTTGATCATACAGGGCTCCCGTAAGAGCCCTGTATTACCAGCACTGCTTATATGGACTTGTGACCGCCGGGAGAGGAACAGACAGAGCGGGAGCGCTGCATGGAAGGTAGCAGAGAGAACCAGGTAAGGAAGAATAAGAGGGGCAGAAATATGGAGGCTGGACAAGAGGGGCAGAAATATGGAGGCTGCACATAGAAATAGTGGTAGATATATAAGGGCTGGATATAAAAACAGGGGCAGACAATATGGAGGCTGGACATAGAAACAGGGGCAGATATATGGAGGCTGGACAAGTAATAAGGGGCAGACAATAAGGAGACTGGACTTATAAACAGGGGCATACATTTGAAGACTGGACATATAAGGACCAGACATATGGATCTGTGCATATAATAAAGGCCATACACCTCTGGGCAGACACACCCACTTTCCCCAGACACGCCCACTGGGGGGTACAAGACACCCCCCCCCCTACCATGCTGCAAAAATTTTGTCCCTCTTTCCAATTCTTAAATGTTGGGAGGTATCACTGTGAGATTACCATTTAGCTATTTACTAAAAACTATTGTGGAAAGGCTTCTAGATTATCAGAATTGGTGTCACACTGATGGAAAGTACACAATGTCTGCCTGTGGATAATCTTATCTAATATGCATACTGTTCCTCAAACAATATCCTCCTGTATTTGTTGCACTGCCGCCTATTTTCTGTTTTCCCTCCTTTTTCTCATTAGGGATTAGCATGAATTAGTGGTTATGCCATCTTTTTTTCTATTACTAAGCACTTCATAGTTTAATATCCTAAAATACTCTAGGACAGTTGTTTAAACCAAGCTTTAATAAGCATTTGGTTCATCAAAAAAGAGATGATAAAAGTGCCTTTCCATGTTGCTGTGTGAAGTTTTATTGTGGAAGGAGTCATTGGTAAGTTGGTCGAGTCACTTGAAGAACTTGTTCTTGCGGGTTGTTTTGTTTGCATTGTGAGACAAATTTTATGAATTCCCCTATAACTACAATCTTATGAGCTGGGAAGATTGGATCAGCAAAAGGATCTTCTGAAAGAATTTTCAAAAAATATGTCTCCAGAGTATCTTTTTTATACAAAATCACAGAGGAGCCTTAAAACGATTACTCATTTGCAACCATGTGATGGGATGAGATGAATCTTCATTAAAACTAATTTAAGCTCTATTGTAGTGTAAAAGAGAATGTGATTCTACTGTAATCCTAATGGAGTAGTAATAAAATGGAATATGTAATCTAGTGTTGTAAAAGGTTTTTGCAGGTGTCCACTAAGCTGAATTTAAGATATTACAATAAGAGATTCCCAGGGCTGCTAAGCTGCCAATTGGTGAAGGGAAATATATACTGACAGTAGTTTTTTTTATTGCGTTCTATAGTTCCCCATCAGCGACGGTGACTCTGTTTGGTATTACTAACGGGACGAGGCAAGGCTGCCCTCTGCCCCCCCTTATTTTTGCACTAATTATCAAACCTTTAGCTACACGTATCAGATCTAATCCTACCATATATGGAATACCAATTGGACAGGAAGCTTATAAAATAGCTCTCTATGCGGACAATGGCCCAGATTCACAACACCGGACGTATTGCATATATACGTCCGGTGTTTCCCGATATTTGATACTGCGCATGCGTGGTATCTTTTTTTACATAATCTACGTAACTTTTCGTTACATAGATTGCGTATATGCAGTCTTTCAGACCGCATATAAGCAATCTACGTAACGAGAAGTTCCATAGATTACGTAAAAAAGATACTACTCATGCGCAGTATCAAATATCAGGAAACAACGGACGTATATATGCAATACGTCCGGTGTTGTGCATCCAGCCCAATGTCTTTTTGTCTCTAACTAATCCTACGTCCTCCCTACCAGCAGTACTGGTGGAGATTCGAGAATATGGTTGACACTCGGGCTATAAAATGAATCCCCAAAAAATGGAAGTCCTAGAATTTTTTTTATCCGATGCCTTGCGCCATCACCTTGACCAACTTTTTCCCTTAAAATGGAACCATAAGAAAATAAAATGTCTTGGGATTTACCTGACTAAGACATATGGGCAACTTTATCAAGCAAACTAACCACTGATGAAACTCACTGATGATATCCTGGTTAGGTCGAATTACATCAATAAAAATGAATGTACTCCCCAGAATATTGTAACTTTTCCAGACCCTTCCGGTCCGGGTTCCCCCTCATGTCTTTAAATCTCTACCATACCACATCAACTGATTCGTTTGGAGGGGTAGACGCCTATGAGTACGCCTAAAGATAATGTATAGGTCGACGAGGGGGGACGGTCTTGTATTACCTGACCTTCAATGATACTATTTAGCAGCCCATCTCTCTTAGTGCATGTTATGGTGTCCAACGACAACCGTCTGTGTATGGCCCACAATAGAAGCACACTATATTGGTGTGACCTCCATGGCCTCACTTCTGTGGCAGTCCAGGTCCGCACACCCTCCAACAGCCTCTCACCATCCAGTTATCAATTACTATATAAGTCGGTGGGACGGAGTCAGACACCGCTATGAGCTTTCAGATCTACCATGACCAATTATCCCTTTATACTATAACTCCAGCTTTTCAACCCTCACGCTTTTTCTGCCTGGGCAACAAAGGGGAATTTGCTATCTGAATGACTTGGTTTCTAGCTCAGGGTTTCCACCATTCTCGGATCTTAGGGGGACCTTCTCTAATCCTCACAATTGCTTTTATCAATATTTGCAGATGAGGCGTTTTTATACATCAGTAAAATCCATACTAGAAAGACGAAAACCTACTGATTCTGAAGAGCTCTGTAGGAGGCGCTCTACTTTCAAAGTATTGAACTCTGGATTATATCTTATGCTGGCTTCAGATACTTTGGAAGCTGTTGAGACACACGAAAGGGCTTGGAATAGAGATGATGGGAGCCCCCTGGATTCGGAAGAGTGGGAGGAAACAAGAGAATCTATTGCATCAACCTCCATAGCATCCGCATAAAAGAGAATAGATATAAACTATTATTTCGCTGGCACCTGGTCCCATCCAGACTGGCAAAATTTTCATTCTCGACAGAGGACAACTGTTGGAGAGAATGTTCGGACACTGGTACATATTTACATATTTGGTGGCAGTGCCCCCAGCTTAGAGCACTATGAGTTGTATGACATAAATTTTTATTCTTAATGCTGTAGTTGAATATTCCCTTTTCCCCTCAATATTTTCTCCTCCCCCTGGGGGTCCCCGGAGCGACCAGAAGTCAAAACAAATTAATTCTCCATGTGACCTCCGCAGCCACATGCTTGATCGCATTAAATTGGCGCCAATCAAATATACCCACATTGCAGGCTGTGCTTGACAAGACGTGGTATGTTTATAGAATGGAATTTATGACATGCATTCTGCACGACACAGCAAAATCATTTAGTAAAATATGGGAACCAAGGGCTTCCTATTTTGGAGCTTCTCTTCCTATTTGTAGAAAGACCTGAATGACTTTTCCTTCATTCTGCTTCTCCTTTCCTCCTTATCTCACCTCTTCTTCTCTCATTCTCTTCTCCTCCCTTATGCCACCCTTTGGATGGCCAACCACTCTTTTCTTTTCTTTCTCCCTTCTCTTACCTCTCTTCTGCCGCTACACCTTTTTTCTTCACATATATAAAAATGCGGGATACTTATGAATCTTTGGCTACGTTTTATATACCTGCGTGTCTGCATATTGTATATTTGTATACCACTCAATATTTTTTATAACATGATATATTATCATAATGATCTGCGTCCTTGTATCCAGATGTTAGTGCTGATTGTGGCGAATTTGTTGAAATAGGTGTATATATTAGTGGGAAGGGAGGTGTATGTAAACAGTATAGTGAGGGTGGGATAAGTGCCCTCCACCCTATCCAGACTCGACCCTCTGCTGGATGGAAGGCGGAGCTCCGACCACACCAGGAAATTAAGTCTGGATTCGGTCTTTGATCCTCCAGGAGGACACAGACTCCAACATTTGCTGTTTTTCTGAGTAATACGCTTCCTATCTCTGCAGAGAAAGCTGCAGTAATGTTATGTGCAGTTTTGAAGATGTTAACAATTCTGCTGCTTAATTGTGAATCTTCTGGTTAAACATATTAATTTCTCTGCATTGTGTAGCAACAATTGGAGGTATTTCGTTCTGTGCAGAGTGCATTGTAGAACAAGTAATTACAGAATGCACTCTGCCAATGTCTGGGGTGAAGACAATCTACAATAATTTATTTATTAACAGGTATTTATGTAGCGCCAGCAGATTACATTGCTATTTACAATTTTAACAATCATTATAACAAGACTGGGTGATAACAGACAGACAGACTGGGTGGGTAAGAGGGTCCAGCTCACAAATTTACACTCTGTAGGACATTGGGGATTGATATATAAGGGCAAGTGCTATTTATCACAGAATGGACCAGACAGATTGTATGGTAAAAGGTCTCAGAGCTCTGAAGGATCCAGTCACACAGCAGTGATAGTAGCAGAACTGAGGGGAATTCTAGTATGGAAAGAAAAGTAAATCATGTAACAGAAAGGAAAACCTGAGAGCAAAGTAGTTGCCTGATTCTTATCTACACGTATATCTTAATACGGTTTTTATGTCGTCTACAATTTTACCTGTCGACATTTTGACTGTCAAGTCAAAATGTCAACCGTTAACATTATGGGGTAGATCCAGACCTAAGGACGTTTTTACGCCAGCCGCTGACATAGAATCGGCCATTAGTATGTACTGCGCATGCGCGCGGCAGATGTTACGCTACGTAACTCTGAACGTACGTACCATCAGCGTAACTACGGATGAAGGATCGTGTCATCCAAAAGACACCCGTAGTTACGTAGGCGGAGGGAGGCATTTATGGGCTGGGTTAGGCCATTATGTACGTCAGTACTTACGTGTCCAAATTGCTACCATAACTTTTTCAATCGCGTATTCGGCCTTACGTAACGGGGCTTCCTCCTCCCTGTCCCCTCATTAGCATGTCTATCTCTGCCTTCACTAATGGGGCCTTCTAATGGGGGGAAGTCCCCTTTTCGTATGAGCCAGTGTATGTAACGTACTCCGACCTTTACGGCACCGTAAGAAGGTCGTGTACATGCGCACATCCTTAAACAAACCTTTTAGCGGTAGCCCAGAATCTACCCCATAATACTTTGACCTGTCAACATTTTATATCAGACCCTATATATATATAATATATCACTATAAGCCCACCTCTGGTCTAAATTAGTGTTTACCTATTAATAAACAAATAATAATAAATGAATAGATGACTTTTGCATAACTCCTTCCTAAATTCTAGAGTATTTATGCCAAGAAGTTTTTGTTTCTGTATCAACATTGCTTAATTGCAGAAGCATTGATGATTAGCAAAGCATTACGTCTCAAAAAGTGTTGTGGAGTGTGTAAAATCTTGTTTCAATCTCCTTTATATACAGTACTTTGATGTTTTGAGGCAGAAACCGATGGAATGACATTACTCTTGACCACTGGTGTTCTTGTGTTGCTTCACACAATATCCAGCGATAACTTACACTCACATAAATGAACATTTACTTTTGTTCTGGGAGAAAATATGTGTCGTTTTATTTATTTCAAATCTGTTTTGATAGCATACCGTGTTGGGTGAACTAGATAGTTCATATAATGCAGAGTAGAATTATGAACAAAGAAATGATTATTCTGTCTAAGCAGCTTTACTTTAATTGCCGATACACATGCTGGGCTGGTAGTCATGGTTACTCTTTTTAGCCAGTGTTTTGAATGTTTGTGAATTGGTAGTAACAGTATAATTCTGCTTTCTCTGATACTACTGTGAAATTCATATTTTAGTGCTGCCATTCTACACGAAGAAACTTTCTTACCTTGTTTTAGAAGACAGTAGGTACTTGTTTTGAAACAAAGAATAAAATGTAGACTTACTATAATGAGAAAAGTATTTCTCACTGCTCGTTCTGGGGAAGATAAAGCCATTATCAGCTTATACAAACATGGGAAAGTATTCACAGATCCGTTAATTAAAAGTATGCAATTATACGCATGTACGTGGCAAGGCAACACCCATGACACTCCCCTCACGGGGACAGGTTATCGGTGACTTACGCCTCCATAGAGCACCCTTATCTCTGTGTGCATTTAGGTGCGTATAATATTTACGTACATGTGTATGTAACTAACCCCGCCCTCAAATGGTCATTTCAATGCCTCCCCCCCACCCACTTTCACGTAACTTTGTCCGTACAAATTTAAACCACGCCCCTCCCCAAGTGCGATTCACAAATACGTGCCTAATGGACTTCTGTGCGTAAATTCAACGTAAATAGCGTAAAGTTACTACGCGTGCGCAGTTACTCCGATCCTAAAAATACGCACGGAACTCCGCGCAAAAACATATCTATGAATACGGCCCAAAGACAAGAGATTTCACATACGTAAACTCACGATGGGGGTTCCATAAACAATCTTTATGCAGTCCATCAACTCATGAACCTGTGTTAAGAAAATTCTACTATAGTTCTTTGGCTGTGTCACTGGTTCTTAGAGCATTGAACCCCCTAATACTGCATGAAGTAGATTCTTTAAACTTCTAGATAGGAAAAGTGAGGTGTTGACTCTCGCAGCCACTGATATAATGGGTAACATTTATCTAGCCAATACTAGATTGGTTGGTTACAACCGCTCCACTTTTCCTTTTTAGATGCTTTAGTGAATAGACATGTTGTTGTGATGAGGATTGTTCTTAGGGTGAAGAGGTATTACTACACATAACAGGGAGATTGTTAAAATAATAGTTTTTTTTTTGTTTTTTTTTACTTTGCCAATAAACACTAAATCATAAATCCCCTTTGTTGTAATTTACTACTCTAGATTTGTTTTTCCTCCCCCACAAATGTTGGATGACACTGACCTTGCCAGCCCACTCCATAAATAATCAGTCACTGTGCCATTCTGATGCATTAAACGTGTAAGTGAGAGGAAAAAAACATCTATGTCTTATGACTAAGTCCCTGAACCAAACACACTGCTTTTTTATACTCCTGACAGCCTTGTGTTTATTTGATAAGTAATGTAATGAGTTGTTATAGTATATAAACACACCCTGTAAGTACAGTGACATGTGTGGTGCCCCTGCACAAATGTGCTTAAAAAGAAGGTGTTATAATAAGAAACTTTATGATATTGGTACATATCAAAGTATGGGGAGAATCCCTTTGGTGTTTGACTGTGTACACTGTTGCCAGGCAACAGTCAGCTGACTGGGTCTCTGGGACAGAGCTGGCATGTGGGGGTTCTCGATTTTTCTGTGAGCAGTGATAGGCTAGGGAGAAAAAGAGCGGGAAAAGTTGAAGTAGTTCAGTTGGTGAAGCGCTGAGGTGAGGGAAGGCTGAGGAGATTAGTAGTGAAGGAGTGTGTGGAGACAGAAAGGTCGTGACGGCAGAAATAAGAAAACAGCTGACAGTTTGTGAGGAAAGAAATGGAGTAAGGGAAAGAAAGTGATTTTAAGAAAAGAAAAAGATTTGAT
>WWET01000320.1:154291-166533 GCA_011038615.1 Limnodynastes dumerilii
AAACATCACCTCTCAACTCTAATACTGTTTGCAACAGATGAAATATGACTCCCCTGCAACATGGTTTAGCCCAGGAGTAACTTTCCTCTCTTATTTTCAGTCTCTGAATCAGGTCCAATGTCCGTAGGAGCTGGTGAAGGTAAGCAAGCATGTACAAGGTGGAAAAAGTACATAAAGTATCAGATGATAGCAGATACAATAATACCACAGAGGTAAAGTATGGAGACAAAGAAGGGAGAAAGGAAGGAACACAAGCAGAAGACAGGGAGCTGGATGGTAGTGTCAGGCAAACAGACAAGGAGATGGGCAGGAATCAGAGAGTGAAATAGAATGCTTGTAAGGGGGCAATATTATGCATTGTAAATGTATATTTTAGGCACACATGTATGTTAATGTATTTGTGTATGTTTTTGGGACACTGTATTTTTTTTGCCACTGGATACAGGCTTAACATGCAGACGCTAATATATAATAGTAATATATTCTGACGCTAATATTACTACAAGGCTCAGCAATGCTGAGCCTTGTAGTTCTATCAGCGCAGCCATGCTAAGCATTCCAAACATGCTGCACTTGCCTTTGGGACAGAGAAAAACACATGTAAAATATATTGACGTGTTTTTCTGGTACAGTGTGGGGCGCTTTCAATGAAAGCGCCCCACACAAAAGGCGCATTAATTTTCAGTGCTTTGCCGGCGAACTAAAGTGAATACGGTGATGGCATAATAAATATAAATATACCCCTAATTGTGTGATGTGTGTGTGTTTTGGGGAATATAGACTGTAAGCTGCATTGGGGCAGGGGTTGATGTGAATGATTCTTTACAAATTGTAAAACGTTAAATCCTAAATAATGTGAGCACAATAAATGGGTAAAGGTGGGGAGGTTATTACTAAGCATTTATATATAATTGCATTAACAAACATGAAATTTACAAACATGCATTTGCATTTACAAACACCTGGACACATGGACTTCCAGGTTTGGTTTATCCTCTGTGCATTGCACAGATTGTGGTCACTCTTCCACACCATACATGGTCATCTCTTGGAACGCTATCAAAACCTAAGAGCAAAGACACCTCTAACAGTAGGGCTGGGCTGAGTTTGCCAATTGGCATTCCCTCTAAAGCAGATACCCTCTACACACTGGGGCTTTTCAGCAGATAATTTTTCCAATCACACAATGAAATGACCGTTTCACCAGATATCTTCGCAGTGTACTGTCTAGAGATCTCCTAATGGACACAATACACACTTGCAAAAAATAAAAGATGTCTTTCCATGGTTGATCTGGCATATTAGGAGCACCAAAAGATCAAATCAAAAGATCACAGACCATTCCAGAACATTTTTGGACAGTACACACTGGAGAGATATCTGGTGAAACAGTCTTTTCATTGTGAGATTGAAAAGATGAACTTTCAAAAAAGCCCCAGTGTGTGCCCAGCCTTAGGCAGTTAAGGGAATAGGTGTTTCGTCTCTTGTACACATCCAGACTTCTGGACTTGGGAGAGTGTGCACATGCTTGATTTGGAAAATATAAGCTCCAGGCTATTGTATGTCAGCGCTCATGAGGATGTCTAGAAAGTGTCACTCAGCAATTGCAGGTGTATCGGTAACGTCATCTCAGGGATCTGTAGATTAACTTTCAAAAAAGCCCCAGTGTGTACCCAGCCTAAGCAGTTAAGGGAATAGGTGTTTCGTCTTTTGTACCCATCCAGACTTCTGGACTATTGTATGTCAGCGCTCATGAGGATGTCTAGAAAGTGTCACTCAGCAATTGCAGGTGTATCCGTAACGTCATCTCAGGGATCTGTACACTTAAAAAGGACGTTTGGCTGTGGACTACGGCAATATGGGAATAATATGTGCACAAGTCTCATCACTATCCTGGGGATGTTTACCTATAGTCATGCAATTTGTGTATTTATCAATATACAGAAGAGAAATAACTCTGAACCCTCCTGGCTGCGTTCATTAAAATGCAGTTTTCTGTTATAAGAAATACTGTTGCATAGAAATTAATGTGTCCGTGTAATTATGCTTGGCCTACTTAGACAAGCCCAACCAGCTGTCTGAATTCAAATTCTTTGTGTAGTTGGAAGAGATTAATCTCTAATTACTGTTAAATCTATAACCTTCTTGTTATTATCTAAACACCTGCTAAATAAATACATCCATTATACAACTGTTTGGGAAGCTTTTAGGAGCACAGGAATTCAGATTTTTGTAGCAGGCATAGTTAACATGAAGTTCATGTGATAACACATTTACTGTATTACTGATAATGTATAACACTCATTCTGTATTAGCTAGTGACAATCTGTGTTGTTCTGCTACAGCCCGGTAATTAAAACTGCTAAATGAACTGCAAACTTGCTGAAAATACAATATGCCATTCATTTTCCACACTCTGCTAAGTAAAAAAAAGTTAAGGGATACTTTACAAGTATCCACACTCCAATTTCTGTGGCTCCAGGAATTCAATATCCCCCTATGGCAGCACTGATGGAATGTGTTTTAAGGTACAATCATCTACTAGATACACCATTGGCAGACACGATTTTGTAAAGCAGGAACACATATATCACTTATCACGTCTTAAGTGATTATTAATTCCGAACGTGATGCTTAGACCAGATTCTTTTCCTGCTCTTGTAAGTTTATATTGAGCTGTAATTTATCCTTATTTTCCAGTTCAGGGCGCACTGTACATGTGGAATAATAATGTATTCCTATATCCAGTGACTGATGTTGATGGAAGACCTCGTGATGAACCCAGGTTTGCTTTCAGTTGCCAGAGATTAGTTTTGGGCTAGAACTTAGAGGTGGGCGTTGCTTAGTAGCAAAGGTGTGGTTCAGGTGACTACAGTTGTGTGAAGGTAAAATGATGGAAGGTTATAATTCTGAATTGTTACTATACTGTACATTGTAATATCAAGTCCCGCTCACTTGCTAGCGCAGCCTGTCCTCCCTGTTGAAAACTTTCTAAAGTCTCATTTGTAAGAAGTCTAGATATCACTATTGTCACAACTAATTTATCATAGTGCCTGATGCAGACTTAATAACGTCACCCAATTTATGCACATCGCGTTTGTAAATCTAGCTGTGGGAACACACTGTGCATCGTAACTCTGATAGTACGTAACTTGTACGTAACTACATACGATATAGCGCGTCATCACTACGCAAGCCTAAAATACGTATTGTGTGAGGAGGGAGGCATTTAAATTGTACAGTATGGGCTGGGTTAGGCACTTTCGTACGACAAGGCATTACATATAACCAGATATATGCAAGGAAAAGTTAAGGTAGGGTTCTGAACACGTAAGTCAGCTAAGTTATGTGAGTGCATTAAACTTAGTAGTGCAAAGGTAAGCGTGTGTACGGAAAACAACCTTAAGTCTGGATCAGGCCCTTAGTGACCACATACAGTATGTGTACACTAAAGCAGCAGGAGACTTAGCAAGTGCTTAAAGGCACCAGTATTATCTTACATACCTGTCATTATTAAGTATAGTGAGACGCCAATGTAGCAAGGGGCATATAAGTGTTCAGATGCACTAAAGAAACCTCCCCTTCCTATCAGCTGGGAAGATTTTCTAAACATTTCTACTTGCTGTGCAGCAACCAATCAGATTTAGCCAGTAGAGGTCAGAATATGATGGCTAGAATCTGATCAAAACATACCAGTGGCAGCATTGTACTCAAGTGTTACAAGCTAAAACACACTCAAAATTATCTGAGACAACTAGGTCTCATTTAATCAAGCACTTGATGTATAATAAATAGCAGTCAAAATGAATTCAAACAACCAATGTACAGTATGAATAAAAACGGTCTACATAGGTACAGAAAAGGATCCTTTTTGTAATTAAAAACGTAAACTCCCTGTGTAATTGTTTTTAGACAAGCTCACTATTTAATTACAAACGATCACTGGCAAATGCTCCTTTATAGCATTTGTAAGTTATTTAGAATGTTATTTATATATTTATTGGTTGTTGAATTACTTTTTTGTTTTATAATATTAAATGTTGTTTTTTAGGGTATAAGTTTAGTGTTTTCCACCCCATGTAACAATTACCGTATATACTCGAGTATAAGCCAAGTTATTTAGCACATTTTTTATGCTGAAAAAGCCCCCCTTGGCTTATACTCGAGTGAACTTACCTTTGCTGTCCCTCCGGCGGTCCCTGCGTCTGTGTCAGGCTCTTTTCCTGGCTGTCTCCCCGCAGTGCGCGCTGCACAATGACGTTGTGGTGACCTTAGGTAACGCAACATCTTTGTGCAGCATGCGATGCGGGGGAGAGAGCAAGAGGCACAGCTGCGGTGGAGAGAGCCTGTAACAGATGCAGGGATCGCCGGAGGGACAGCAAAGGTAAGTTCAAAGTAGCAACCAGGCTGAGGGATACTGGGGGAGCTGGACACATGCTGAGGGGTATTGGGGGAAGCGGACACAGGATGAGGGCTCTTGGGGGGGCCGGACATTAGACTGAGACTCACTCTATTAAGACAAGAGTAATAGATTGGGGGAATAGACGGCGGGCAGGAGGAGCCGCATTTGACTAGCAGCAGGACTTCAAAGGTAAGTTTGTGAGGCGGCGGGGAAGCTGGACACATGTTGAGGGATATTGGGGGAGCTGGACACATGATGAGGGTTATTGGGGGAGCTGGACACATGCTGAGGGATATTGGGGGCACTGGACACACAATGAGGGATATTGGGGGCGCTAGACACACGATGAGGGATATTGGGGGCGCAGGACGCACGATGAGGGATATTGGGGCGCTGGACACACGATGAGGGATGTTGAGGGCGCTGGACACATGATGAGGGATATTGGTGGCGCTGGATAAATGATAAGGGATATTGGGGGAGCTGGACACATGATGAGGGTTATTGGGGGAGCTGGACACATGCTGAGGGATATTGGGGGCACTGGACACACAATGAGGGATATTGGGGGCGCTAGACACACGATGAGGGATATTGGGGGCGCAGGACGCACGATGAGGGATATTGGGGCGCTGGACACACGATGAGGGATGTTGAGGGCGCTGGACACATGATGAGGGATATTGGTGGCGCTGGATAAATGATAAGGGATATTGGGGGAGCTGGACACATGATGAGGGTTATTGGGGGAGCTGGACATATGCTGAGGAATATTTGGGGCGCTGGACACATAATGAGGGATATTGGGGGCGCTGGACACACACAATGAGGGATATTGGGGGAGCTGGACGCACGATGAGGGATATTGGGGGTACTGGACACATGATGAGGGATATTGGGGGAGCTGGACACATGCTGAGGGATATTGAGGGCGCTGGACACATGATGAGGGATTTTTATTTTTATTTAGAAATTTACCAGTAGCTGCTGCATTTCCCACCCCAGGCGTATACTCGAGTCAATAAGTTTTCCAAGTTTTTTGCAGTAATATTACGTGCCTCGGCTTATACTCGAGTATATACGGTAATTTTCTCCATATATTATTGGGGGGATTAGCTACTTTCATTTAATGGAGAATTTGGGCCAGCTTTACTAAACTGCGGGTTTGGAAAAATGAAGATGTTGCCCATAGCAACAAATCAAATTCTAGCTCTCACTTTCCTATTTCATACTAGTGAATGTCAACTAGAATCTGATTGGTTGCTCCACTTTTCATTCCCTGCAGCTTAGTAAATCTAGTCCTTTGAATTTGACCTTTGGATAAAGGATTGTAAGTTTTAAGGTAGGGACCCTGATTTAGGAGAGTGATCTCCCATATGCTTGAACACAGCGCCATCAGAAGTCTTGATCCAGTCCATATAGTGATGTTGTAATGCTCATGAGAGCCACACCCTGTACTGCACACAGCGTGGCACCCAATGCAAATTTTATTGCCTGAGTTTGCTTCTAAATCATAGTCTATGAACGAGAAGGAGTTTTCAGCCAGGATCATCAGTGCCTTTGGGTCCTTTATGCCATGTTTATAGATTATAAACCAGCTCATTAAAGTTGTATCCACAACATTTTTCAAAACAGAAGAAAAACTCCCAAAACACAAAATGCGATCAACATTTATTTATTGGTACCTTTAACATTTTACATAAATATTTAAAGTGCAATTAAAATACATAACAATTTTCTAATGAGAAAATCCTATTTATTGTTTGAGAACTTTAGGATGCCATTTCCCTAAAACCAATTTAGAAGCAGATTCATCAAGTAACAAACATGGTAACTGACACCTTAGAAATGTGAATACAGTGTTAATATAATTTGAATGTCTCTTCATGAATTTAGCATACACATTTGATAAAATAACATTATTAGACATTTATGTGTAATTTGGTACCATATCCTTTAAAAGGGACAAGCATTATCTCAAGTATCAGCAAAGTTAAAACATTAACCACACAAAAAAAAACTTTTAAAAAGAAATCCCAATATGAGGGCTGATCCAGAGTTGCACTTACATCTTTTTTAAGATGCAAGTGTAGACCTGAGCAACAGGGGCAGAACTACAATTGGTGCAACGGCATCGGGGCCCATGCTGATACAAGGGTCCACAGCAGTCATCACTGCACCGCCCAAGTTTCCTACTAGGTTACCAGGGATATCATCAGTGCCAAAGCATATTTTTTGCACCTGGGCCCACAACCTGCCAGTTCCACCTCTGCTGAGCAATACCATGTTAAACTGCAAGGGGAGGGACATTTAATATTTGAAATTAGAATTGAAAGATGAAGTTTCTTAGCTCAACTCTGTTTTATAGATTGAACATAAAGCCATGGAGTATATGAGTTCTATGTGCACTGCAAAGTAAAGTATTTTCCCTGCATGCATAAGAATTAAAAATTCATTAGCACCCTTAGGTTGCAAAATAGTTTAGCCAAGCTGTACACTTGACCTGTTTTGCCCTTACTCCCAAACTCTGGATCAGCCCCACGGCCTCATCTAAACCAGAGATCGATTTTTCAGCGTCTGGAAATGGAACTTCAGAACTCTCAGTAGACTCTACTTGGTTCTATGATCTCATATGTCACTTTGCCCCTGCCATATGCAAGTACCCTTCCCCTAACTACAACTTAACTAATACACTATAACTGATTACTACTAATTAACTATGATTTCCTACCACTTAACCCTTTAATAAGGGTCAGGCTGCTCTGACTCCTGTGACTTACATCTAACTTGGTCAATAGCATGAAACCACAGTCTCAAGTCCCCTGCGGAAGATTTGCCGGCTCTCCTGTGATACCGGGAGTACTGACCGAATATTGGGAGTCTTTCTGATATTCCAGGAGAGTTGCCAACCCTGTAAAAGCAGAAGGTTATGGAACCAGATTCACAGAATACATTTGAAAATATCTGTGGTGATATCAGACAGAGGTAAAAAGATTTAAGAATTGTAATCTAGAAGGCTTATAAAAAGAAGGTTAGGGGAAAAACCTAAAGGTAGAATAAAAATTCATTTATTTTTTAATTGAGAGGTTGCATTACTATTCACTTTTATTAAGAACATGAAATGCACCTATTTATATTCATATTTATTTTTTTACTAACAGCAGCAATATTCCCATCCCCTCCCCCGATAAAAGTGACAATACCTCACTGTTCTATAGCTATTAGAACCAAACTTGGGAGGCAAATAGTTAATAATAATTTGGAAAGGAACTATTTTCGTCACTTAGCAACAAGCAATAATAGAGAATAAGAGTTTTGTTACAGCTGAGGCATTTGGATCACTCTGGATCATACACAGTCAAGTGTAAAATTGATAACTTAATGAAAGTTACAACTGCAAACATCACAGGATTAACATGTTTCCTGCACAAATAGTTTTAATCTTAATATCAATAATCCTTCATTTATTGTAGAAAATAAAATGGATGGCTCTATTATTACTTTCAGGATGCAATTTAAGTATTATTAAGATCATATCACACACACAATTCTAGACAGCAATTTACATAGATCCAACCCACTATTCCAGTATAGCCATAAGCCTCCCTCTCCATAGCTTTCCATGACAAAATCCCCACAACATCCCATGTTTAAAATAAAGTAAATACAGATAATTTGCAAACAGTAAATTATTCATTAACAACCAAAAGCAGAATACTCCTTTGGGTCTCCTGTCTATATAGCATCTTCTTCCAAGTCCTAGCCAGCAACCAACCTTTGAATTTACCAGGAAAGCTGCTTTTGACAGCCTCCAGTCTTGCTACGCACAAACAGAAACAATATCTGTTCAGTATTACAACATTTCCTACTTTAGCTAGATTTTTATATAAACTTCAAAATCCTTCTTAGACAAGAAATCTTTGCTACAATGTACACTGATTTTTCTCCTAAACCTACTCCATACATGCAACAAAGAATACAGCAATGATATTAAGTGAAAGTGGACCTCACACTGTTAAATAAAACCATTTATTATTAAAGTTAAGATAAAGAAGATAAAGTATATATAGTGCAGAAGGTGTTTTACTTTGCATTTGCACTGAAACACAGCAACTAGCAAAATACTCCCAGGTAAAGGGGCTGCAGAAACTATACTAAGTTGGAAGAGTTGGATATACACATTTTATACCCTAAAAAGACAAAATAGTGAAATATATGTTTGTTCTTGTACTGTGCCTAAACAGTTATAAGGTATAATACTTACATCTGGAGGGGTAGACTACCATATATACATAGGGCTTTCCTCCAGTTGTTGCCCCATAGAAAATGTATCCCTGACACCAATTTGAGTTGTATCCTTCTGCAATTATATTTGTTATCTGATTCTGACTGGCTGATTCTCTCTTGGTGGTACAAGACACACAACCTCTACCATACCAAAATTTTGTCCCTCTTTCCAATTCTCAAATGTTGGGAGGTATGGCTACATTTTTTAGTATTGCAGATATATTTCTTATAATACTTTTGGTTGCAACCATCCAATTTATTCTTACATACATTTCCAATTGGACTCCTGTAAGAGAGGAGATTACTCTTGATAATAATTCTCCTAATGCTTGATAAAAACCATTTTAAATATGTGTTTTACTGGTACAAGAATTAAAAAAAAAACCACGTTGAAAGAATTAAAACTTCCAACATTCCCTGGGGCCATTGGTACCACAACACCGATAGAACAAGAGGTTTGCTACCTCTTAGTTAGGCAAAATGAGTTACTAGGTCAAGGCTTTTTTTCTGCACAGTGGTGGTCCATCCACAATAACATATGTTCACTTCACAGTTTTATAAATTTCGGTGAAACCTGAAAGAATTATATCATATTTACATAAAATGTACTTTACTTAAAAATATAAGTTTTACATACAATTTCATATAAAACTTTGATTTGACTGCTGTGACTTTTTCTATTTTGTATTTGCTTTTTTTTGTCTTTTATATATGTCTCAAACATAGACAGTCGCACATTTGTACAGCCCTGCTCTATAAATGTATTGGGCAATTCCATCCAGCATTCAGAGTACCTATAGGCTAAACACAGTGGAGGTGGCCATTTTGTGAGCAGAACCAATATTCAGAAGGATGCAGTCTATTAATTCACTAGGATCTAGTGACATTAGGAAAAAATATGTCATTGGTTTTAGTGTCATGCATTACAGAAACCTATTTATACCCTCTCATGGTTTATGCTCTGTATATACATGATTGTTTTTTTTATGTGTGATGTGTGTTTTATGGATGTTTATATTATACCTTCTTATGTTGTCCTGGATATATATACAAAAAAAACTATCATTTATTAAAAATGGCTTTCTCAACCACATGTAGCTAATAAGTACATATAAACAGTGATGTGTATACACATTAATGGGATCTACTTTTCACTTTCTTTTATTCATAAAAGAAAAGAAATCCCTAAACAAACTGTTGCAGAAAATTGATCTGGAACATTTAATACTTAATCATATGACCATATTATTTTTTTTAAAGGTATATGATACAAAAGAATATATTACCACAGATTCCCTTTAGAGATTTCACTGGTCAAATGGGATCAGTCACTCACACAGTGAGGGCTTAAGGCAGAGATCTGCTTCCATTAAACACTGGATTACTAGCAGCAATATAATAAATATAATTATATTGAAAATATGTTAATATTTACATGCAAAATAATTTCTACTCTCTAAATAAATGTCATGTTTTTTTTCCATGGTCAACTTGGTGCTATTCTGCACAACCAATATATGACAATAAAACCGACAAAAGTAAATTTATCATCAGTGTCTTCTGTTCAGGCACAATAAATAAAGCAACAACAAAAATTCCCAATATAACACCAACCAAATAGTAACTTAAGCAGTTAAGCAGATGCTTTGACTGTTACAAAGACAGCCCACAGCCCAGGCGTCATTTAAGGGCTATGTTGGTACTAAGATCTTTTGTCATTACCCCAAATGATACGATATTGACTGAACAAAAATGTTGCCAAAATTTTAAGACTCCACTGAATCCATAAGTAAATTATGGAATTTGTGTTTTCCTAAATTCATTCATTTTTAAAAATAAATTATTAAAAAAGGAAATTTTATACATTAAACATTATAATGCAGATCTGTAGAATGACAGCCATTTACAGAACAAGTCAAGTGTCACTTTGGAATTTGTGCTGTTTGGTTCTTGATAAGTTACTAAATATTCCGACTAATTGTGTCCACTGTAGACCACTGATGGAGTGTCCAGTTTAGTTTGGACATATGGACGGAAATCAAGCGATCAATATATGTTGTACTTACATTAACCAGCAGCATTTTTATTTCTTATTTTAATTGTGCTATAAAACACATACTCCCAAAAGCCTACACAGCTAAGAAATTGAACTAAGCACTAATATGCTTTACATAGAGTATTATACATAAACTGTGCATGGCTAAGCTCTTATAAAGTTCTATTACTAACAATCATTTTGAATTTGAATGAACTTAAAATTGATAGCTCAGATCATGTTTTGTATAGATCCTCAGTGTTTATACAAAAATAAACCTCATACATCAATAAATATCACAGCACATAGCTATAGAGCCATAAAATACATACAAGAGCTAGATACTGCAGGGCAATAAATAGATAATTCATATTATTATTATTATTATAATATTTTTTTTTATATACAAAAAAAACCCTTCACTTTCTAGAGCAAATTATATGCAAAAAGTTTCTGGTTATAGAAGACAATGAAATACTTGCCTGTATAATGTGAGATATCTTCCCACCTTTACATTTTCTAAGATTTTCATAACATTTGAAATAACTGCAGCAAATTATGACAAATTTCCTAAAATCAGATAATAATCATATTCATCTTTTACACAGTGAGTTTTAACTTAGCCATTTACGTACATTTGAAAGGCCTGATTAACAAGCTACAGGTAGTATCTACCCCTAGTATGTCATCATTCATCAAAAATAAATAATATAAAACATATTCATATATATGAATTTGTGCCATGTGCCATTACTATAGACCTCATTTAAAGTACATTGAAGATGATGGCAGATAAGAACTGACTTGCAAACACTATTGCACATTGCTCCTTAATTTGACAATAAATCTTTTATTCATAAAGTTAACAATCTGTAAAATACTAAAATAATAAAAAAAATGTTATTAGTATTTTACAGATTGTTAGTCTTTTATTATAAAGGATTAACATTTTGTACAGATCCCACACAGTTCTCTGTCTCCCTTATTAAGCTCTAGTTAAACTAAGCAGTACAACATACATCATGTACTGGAACTGATATTTGTTATATATTTGGTATTATACAAATATTTCTTTTCATTAGGTCAATCTAATGCTCTTTGGTTTAAAACCCTTCACTGCACGTGTAACACTGAACCACAAAGCAGTGCTAATTGTCCATGCAGCTTGTTAAGACTGGCCTAATTTTATGTTCACAGCGCTGTTCATTGTACCATTTCAATTTAATGACAAGCATGTATATATACAGCATGGTGCATTGATTACCATCACTAGACTTCTACACAATGAAAAAAAAAGCCCTTAATTTACCACTAGAGGGCATTTTCTAAACTCTGTATCCATTTTCACCAGTAATAAATATAGAATTTCTGCCTTCCTAGAATATATGCATTTTTTTTCTCCATAATGCCTGTATACTTAAATCAAGGCACAATTCACCATTTTCTGCAAGTACTCATCCATTTTAAATCACAAAGGTTTTCAGAGATTACAATAATTTACCCAACTCTACTGTAGTT